>JACCGJ010001406.1:0-13736 GCA_013407085.1 Atriophallophorus winterbourni | reverse complement strand
ACATGTTTAATGGGGTTAAACCTATAACCATGAACCAAAATATTCATTTGCATGCTTTTCCGTCACACACACCCCACGACCGGTTTCGTGCTGTTTGCACTCATCAGGTAGGGACTGTAAGTTCAGGATCCGCATGCACATTATATAATTCGGATTTTTGTGTAGTTTGTTTAATCGTGTTAAAAACAGTATACATGTAATATGAAAAACATTTTCATGTCAATTCTGTCAACAGGCAAACAGCATATTCATGGTAAATAGTCAGGAAAAAGTTTATGCCACGAGGCATCCAATTCCTTTTCGAACGCACCTGCTGATGCGCAAGTGATTAGTTCCTCAAGCACCTTAATACTCTTTCACTGGAGTATCAGACGATTCTGATTCAATGCCCCCTAGTTAAAGGGTTAATCGCTCAAAGGAACTGGTTTTGACAACCCTGTCACCTAAGCCTTTTACAATTTAGAAGGTTTGTGATAAGTTATAACATATATTCCGACGCCGAAGTGAGAAGAGACTTGAAGAAATTAGACGTTTCTCCTACCGCTATTTGCTGTAGCATCGACTGCTGCAGAAAACAGATAACATTTTCTATAGTTCAGAGGAAGATCCCAATCCTGTGAAATAAATTTTCCCGCAGCGCTTGCAATGATGAGTAGTACTCGGTTGATCGGCCTCAGTTGTACGCCAGCAGCGTGAACGGCGTTAAGCAGCCAAGAGCTGTATCTGCTCCTTCCTTGCTTGCGACGATTCAAAGTTTTAATGGTCCAAAAAGCAAATAATTTACAGTAACCACCGATTAAAAATATAGGGAATGCATAAAAACAAAACAAATGTTTTATCCATATGGAAAGTCAGCACGTGCGAGGTTGGATTTAGTCAACATATACTTGTCAAGTTCAGCCATGAACAAGTTCAGGCTTCATGCGCAAACGATATGTGGGGGCAGAGAGTTCCATATAAAACAAACTCGGACAGCAAAGAAAAATCTTCGACAATTTGATCTGGAGTGTGGAATAATTAAATTGTAGCCCTGCGATTTGCTACCACGTGCTTCTTGCCGATGAAACAGGTGTTCAAATGAGTGATCCACTGTATGCAGAATGTTGACCAGTAGGATAAAGTTACCCCTGAGATGACGGTACGAAAAGTCAAAAAGGTTTTTGAGTTGCAATCCTCTTTTCGTATGGCCTATTATATAACTCGGTCACCAGTTTTGTAGCGCAGTGTTATACGCGTTGCAGGAAGGTCAGGTCCTTTTTTTACCATGGGGACCATGCTCGAACAGCGTTTTCCATTGTTGGTCTGATATTAATTATTAATTATTATTGTTATTGTTAATTATTATTGTTATTGTTAATTATCCGTATGCGTATCTCCTGCTGAGCAATGCTATGCTTTGGCAGAACATTGCCATGAAGACTTCAAATTACTGCTAAACCACACAATCAGGTCTTCCTCTTCCGTAACCCATGAAAGTTGCTGAGATCCCAGAGAGTATGTGAATTCGAATGATTTACCGACATTTAACATTTAACATTTTTGGATGTTGAATGGTAGGCAGTTTTGCAAGCACCACGTATAAAGTTCTTCGAGATATTTTTGTAGAATTTGGCAATATTCTATTGTGCGCACGCTAGTCCAGACCTTGATGTCATCCGCAAACAAAATGATTTTGCTGCGTACGATTTCAGGTATATCGTTAGCATACACCGGAAGAGTATTGGTCCCAAGACTGAACCTTGAGGTACGCCACTTGTAACTTCTACTGGGCTGGATAGTCACCCGTCAACTCTAACCCTGATAACTCTAACATTCAAGTAATCCTGTATCCAGTCCAATAATCTGCCGCACACCCCGAAGTGCTGCAATTTTTTTATCAGTATGCTGTGGTTAACACGGTCAAAAGCTTTAGACATATCAAAGTAACAAACATGGATAGAGTATCCGTCGTCCACGGCTCGAGTCCAATAATCAAGAGATTGGAGAGGCACAATTTTCTTGTCCTAAATCCGTGCTGTGCGATGGAAAGAGGCTTATTTTGCTCCAAGTGTTTGATAAGTTCGTCTGCTACAAATCGTTCGAGAACTTAAGAGACCACTGGCAACAACGTGACTGGTCTGTAATTAGAAGCATCTGATTGGTTCCCTCCTTTGTATATCGGAGTGGTAAATAAACTTTTCCAGTAAGTAGCAAACTTGCTGCAACTCAGTGACATGTTAAAAATTAAACCATCCACAATTTCGTTGTTTCACTTGAAACAGATTTTAATACGAATATTTTCATGTGGAATATGCACAGAGATTAAAGAGTGATGAGAATAGACCATGGGCGCATTGTTTTAGGATGAAAAGTGTTATTTCATCAGCACCCAGGGATTTTTTGTATTTAACCAGAGAGGCTTCACCAGTACACTCTCGTGTTTCACAGCGATTTCGTGTATTGTGTTAATCTGTTATCTGAATGCAGGCATATGGTAATATACGCGCTCGTTATGGTAGAACACTTTAGAGTAAAATTGAGCGAGTTCGTTCGGCTTTCAGAGCAGTGGATGTAGTTCCAGTCGCAGTGAGTAAAGCGGAAACGCCTAGCTTTACCCTGGCCTTTCCGTTCACGATTTGGAAGAGAAGCTTCGGGTTTCGTTCAATTTTGTCCATCAGATTTATGTGATACCCTTCTTTATTCTCCTGGACAAGTTTAGTAACTTTGTTTCTCCACAAACGGTAAGATTCCTAGGATACAGGTGTTGACTGCAGTATGGGGCTTTTCCACGCACAGAGTCTAACGTTTATCCTCGACTCCTTCCTCGACTCCGGATCACGAAGTTGAATCTTTTTTCATTTTTTGGAAACATATTTTGAGTGGTGTTCTATTATATCATAGATTTTCTGAAGTATCGATGACCAACATTGTTGAACATCAGTGTTAATCGATGCCCAGTCGGTGACTTCTTTAAGAACCATTGATAATGCTAGCATACCAATTTTTCGTATTAATTTCTGAGCATCACTAGCTCTTTTCGCTTCAGATATATAGTAGAAAACAATGACTACATGATCACGCTTTCCATGTGGTGCTTCATAGCGGATATCTTCGATAATATTTTTCTCGCTCGTCAGAAAAAGATAGAGTTTGGATGGTACCTCTGAAGCGAGTGCTGCTTGAGATGTCGTTATATAAAGCAATTTCGTTGAACATTTTGCAGAAAATGTGATCAAGAGAATTCACCTGTGGAATCTCGCTTTTTAGTAAATTCGGGAGATTAAAGTCACCCAAGATCAGAACGTTGTTTTGATATCTGGAAACAACCATCTGAGTTTTCTCAATTAAACTAGCATTGTATGTTTCGTCTGCTGACGGTGGTCGGTAAATCACACCAATAACATAGTTTGCACCTGTTTCTAATTCAAGTGAACGTCAAAGTTTATCTTCAAGTATCCTCCTCTAGGGTCCATACAAGCACGATGAAAAAGAAACATGTTTGGAATAGAAATTTTCTTCTCAGCTAATTGCTGATTGAACCAGGTTTAAGTTACGGCTGTCAGGAATGCGAAATATATTCGACGAAGCTCAGTTAGCTCAGGTAACTTATTTATCAAGCATTGTGAGTCAGTGTACAAACATTTAACGTTTGATATTGATAAATGTATTGGACCATGAGTATTTGAGCACGTAAGTTGAGTACGTGTCAAAGATGGTGGGCCTCGAGTTCCTTCGCATGCCGTTTGGACTCAGAAACGCCGCTCAAACTTTCCAGCGCTTCATCGATCAAGTCATGCGAGGTCTGCCATTCACCTTCACGTATATCGATGATATTCTTGTCGCTAGTGAAAGCCACAAGCAGCATATGGAATCACCTTCGACTGGTTTTCCAACGTCTTCAAGAATACAACGTCGTGATCAACCCGGCCAAATGCCAACTTGGCCGACCAGCCCTAGAAATCCTTGGACACACAATCGATACTCGTGGAATCAATGCCATTCCGAAGAAAATCTCAGCGATTGAAGACTACCCAACTCCAACGTCTCTTCGCCAGCTACGTCGATTCCTTGGATTCATTAACTTCTACGGCAGATTCATACCAAATTGCGCGGAAAAATGCAGACCGTTAACTGATCTTTTGCGGGGAAATCCAAAGAAGTTCAACATGACAACAGAAGCTATCGCCGCGTTCCAATCAGTAAAAGCATTCCTCAGCACGCTCACTTCGCTGGCTCATCTCTCCACGGACAGTAGAGTCAAGCTTGTGCTCAAAACAGACACTTCTCAAGTGGCTGTCGGTGCCGTTCTACAACAAGTCATTGACGACAAGTGCGCACCACTCTCCTTCTTTTCACGAAAGCTGCAACAGGCTCAAACCAGGTATTCTACCTTCAACCGAGAACTACTTGCGATGTACCTCGCGATAAAGCACTTCTGACACATCCTGAAAGGACGTCAATTCACCATCTACACGGACCACAAGCCCTTGATCCACGCCTTCAGCGCTGCCGCCGACCGCTACTCGCCTCGGGAAACTCGACACTTGGACTACCTCGCGCAGTTCACCACTGACGTAAGGTACATCGAGGGACCCAGCAACGTCGAGGCAGATGCTCTATCACGTGCATCTATTTCCCAGATCGCGAAGATTGACTTAGAGGAAATCGCCGCCCTACAAGAGGACGACCCGGAATTTTCAAAAATCACTTCTGAAGCTTCACTGCAGTTTGCTCTCTTACCAGTGCCAGGCAGTCGAATACGTATCCATTGTGATACATCGACAGGCAATCCACGTCCCTTTGTACCAAAGGATTACAGACGACGGATTTTCGAGCACCTGCACGGAATATCCCACCCGAGCAAACGCGCAACCACGAAACTCATCACAGACCGCTATGTTTGGCATGGCATGCGGAACGACATTCGTTGTTGGGCACAACAGTGTCTTGCCTGCCAACGTAGTAAGGTACATCGCCATACCCGCTCTATCCCTGGAAAATTCCCACTTCCAGATGGACGCTTCCGGCATGTACATATTGATATTGTTGGACCATTACCCTCATCCCGTGGGTGCACTCATCTTTTGACGTGCATCGATAGATTCACACGCTAGCCCCAAGCGTGCCCACTAGTGGATACATCTGCGGAAACCGTAGCTCGCACCTTCGTCTCTGTTTGGATCGCGAATTACGGTGTCCCGTCCCAGATCACAACAGACCGCGGAGCCCAGTTCACGTCCCACCTCTTCGCAGAACTGAATCGTCTACTGGGATGCGAACATTTTCGGACGACGGCTTACCATCCAGCCGCGAACGGCCTCGTTGAACGATTCCATCGTCAATTGAAGGCTGCGCTCGTCGCCACCGAATCCAGCGCATCCTGGGTTGACAAACTGCCACTGGTTCTGCTCGGCATCCGCAATACCGCAAAAGAGGACATCGGTTGCACATCAGCCGATATGGTTTACGGAACAACTCTGCGACTCCCCGCCGAACTGCTGACGGACTCCACACCCCTGACTGCGATTGAAACAGCTCCGTATGTCTCCCGGCTCCGAGCCTTCATGCGAGAAATACGTGCTCCGCCTACCCGTGTAACTTCTCGTACAAGTCACGTCGACAATTATCTTCTGTCGTGCCCGTACGTATTCACGCGCGTAGACCGTGTAAAACGGCCCCTTGAAGCACCATACGACGGCCCATTCAAAGTCATCTCCCGCAGTGCCAAGTACTTCGTCATTGAACGCAACGGCCGCCCGGATTCAGTCAGCATCGACCGATTGAAGCCCGCGTACATGGAATCGAATACAGACCGAGGACCCCCTACGACTGTGACTATCCCTTCACAGCCAGTCCCCTTTGTTTCTTTTCCCTCGTCTCCCTTTTTGTCGACTCCAGATACGCAGCCGATGCGCGAGGACTTGAGCATTTCACCCCCGTCCACGCCAGCAACACAACCCATGATGGAAACCCCGCTGCATTCACGGACAGCGGTGACAACCGACGACACGGACACCCCGCGCACACGCACTGGCCGTACCGTGGCACGACCCCGTCGGTACACACCGTAGATGGATGTCGAGCATGGCTGAACAGCCACCGCTCTAGGGGGAGTTATGTAGGAATTATTCCCAATTGATATAATTCCTTAATAATTTCCAAAAGTAAGTTTATTTCCATAAACGTTTTCCATCATGATGCCGTGTGTCGTTTTGTTTAAATCAACTGAACACACACTTGCGCTTCCTACAGCGTGAACGTCTGATAACTTACCTGGTGCCGAACCACTAATTAATTGTTTCAGATTACTGACCCAGAATATTTCTTCCCTTTTCGGTAATTCACTGCTTGTTCCATCTACGACGAGCAATTATCCCGCTGAAGAAACAACACGGGTCAAATACATTGTTAGCAATAATCCGAGTGGACCACACAAGGATTTCGTAAGTCTGTTGTTGACACAGTGTATTCTTCTCTTGCATAAATATAATTATATATATTTATACATAATTTCATACGCTTATAATAATTCACAACACTTATAACAATTCTCATTAACATAACGCTCGGCTTATCCGCTACAGAACCATCCCTTGCCCAGCTGGACATTGTACTCAAATATTTTACTATTTTGATTACATAAATCGAAACCTATTATTGTACATTAGCACACGCATAGAACAGTTCACAATGTCCTAAATACATGGTATTATTAAGTGTCATGTAACCTAAGGCCTATGTGTGTTGCATCAAAACCAGGGACTCGTAGCTCTCTGCCCTCAGCTCACACGGAGTTCCGTTGGGTGAAGACTACTAAGGACTTGGGAATCGTAGTCTCCGAAAACCTCTTATGGGCTGATCAATGTGCTGCTGCAGCTCAAAGGGTCAGGAGGGAACTCTTTCGACTACGTTCAGCCCGCACTTGCATAAAAGCTGAGGTGCTATTGCCCCTCTACAAGGCAATAGTAAGGCCACATTTAGAATACTGTATCCAGACTTGAAAGCCGTATCACCAGAAGGATATCGTGCAACTAGAAAGGGTACAGAAGCTGGCCACTCGCATGATGGAAGGGTTAGCATGCACCAATTATGAAAATCGTCGATTAACAATGGGATTTCTCTCACTTAGGAGGAAGCAACTTAGGGGGGAGAGCACAGACTTAGGCTGAGTAAACAGCACACCAGGCTAGAATCCAGAACGCACTTCTTTAGCATCCGTATAATGAACGCGTGGAACTCACTTCCCGTTGAACTAATCACGGCAACTTCAGTAATTGCGTAAAAACATGGGCTGGACGAACGGTGGCAGGTGCTCTTCCCGGAGCATTACCCTTAAGACAAAATCCCTCCATATTTATGATCAAAAACCACAAAAATATTTGGAAAAACATTTTGAAACACAAAAGGAGTTTCTTTTTTAGTTTTTCGTATTTGTTGAAATAAACGATCCATCGTCTTTTCATTCCATTGGACATGCAACATGCATTAACTCTCTCATCTTTCTGTGATGAGACCTCACCCATCTTCCATTTACAGTTACACACGCCTGTGTTACTTACGAATCAATCCTGGTAGTGGCGGGTGTTTTCAAGCACACCTGCGAAAGAATCTGGGCATTCGTTTCGACTTGGTCGACTATCGCGCTGTGATACTTATACTGATTTAACGATGACTTTAAAATATTATCATTTCAAATATTATGCACAACTACTTCTGTCAACTCTTCCAAGACATCTAATGATAAGCAAACCTAAAACCACGTTAACTGGAATCGAAATTCGAAATACATTACAACGTGTGTTCGCAACGTTCTCTTCAACATTTCATTCAAAAATTAAAGGTTTACTTATGGACCCGTGGTGATCTTATCTACCTCTATCAAATCATGTCCTCACCCACTCACCCGTGCTTTTCCCTATTCTCCCGCAATACCGAGACAACGCATTTGCGCGGTCACTCCCACAGACTTTGCTTGAAACAGTTTTGTATCAACTGCCGAAAGTACTTTTTCTCTGTGCGTGTTTGTGCTCTTTGGAACAAATTACAAGAGGATGTGGTATCGGCTCCTTCCTTAACCGTGTTTAAACCCAGAATCGACTCCTTCCTCCAAAACTCCATTACAAAATCCCTTGATTACAACATTACTACATTTAACTTTCTGTTTCACTTGTGTAACGGTCTAACGCAACCACGATGCCCTCCGCTTCCCCTGCTACCGCCTCGCAAATTCATGAAGACGCAATTTCCAAGCGAGTTGTGGCCCGCTTTATTGCCCTCCCGCCCCGTACTAGATGATACTCCCTGTTTTATTTTCACCGCACTGTATATAACACCCTGTGGTTTTTTTAAGCTATGCTTTTACGCCACAAAACTATTGCTCTATTATCCTCTTATGACACTCGCTTCATATTTTCACTTTTGCTTGCTTTATTAAACACAATACCAATACTGCGGTTATTTAAGCTTGTACGCTTTTTACTGCAATAAACCATCGTTCCATTATTGTTGTAGGCGTTATATAGCTCATTAGGCTTAGAAAATTAACAAAAGTCACACATGTGCTTTAGACAATGCACTTGAAGCTGATAAAACAAAAGTTCTCATAAACTGATCATGTTTTGCATGCCTTGGTTTACTAAGAATATGGTTTCATTATTATAAGTCAGGATAAGCTAAAATCACTGAGTATGCTCTTCAAATTAAGATCATCCAAATCACCCAGCAACATAAATTTAATTATCAAATATTGTAATTCATCCGTAGCTGAAACCATAATTAGTTTCCCCGATGCTGTGTGAAATATCTCTTCCTTACTCAAACTCGAACTACAACCAGTCGAACTACGTTAATGCAACAAATCAACTTCCCTCATCTGGTACACTGAATACTTTGAGTATAAACCTGAGCAAGCAACTATCAGATTTAAATCTGACATAGCAGGCATACCTCCAGCCATATCTGCAAAGTGTGTGGCAAAGACTTTTAACTTCTCTTGCTGAACTTATTCAACGCATCTTTCGAATCTGGTACCTTTCCGGTAGAATGGAAACACTCAATTGATATACCCACATACCAATCTGGCTCGACACACTTAGTCACGATCTGTAGCGGTATAAGCTTACAAAAATTCTATCAGAAATTACAAAAACAATAGCTACAATGTTGTATGAAGATATACAGATAGAAAATTCAAAAGAACTCACCGAAGGCTGGAGTGAGTTCAGCAAGGAAATTGTGATGGGAAGGATACTGATTCTCCACGATGTCGAAGATTCCGAGTACGAACAGTAATGCAGGAATTGACTTGATTGAATCCGTAAGATGGAAGTTCAGTTCAGGTAACGAATAAAGTAGCAAGCTCGCTAAAATGGAGTTATATCCGTGAGCGTTAATGGTTCTCACAGTCCAAACATTCACTGCAGTCAGTCCAGACAGTTGCAAACAAGTTCTCACACAATCGGCTCAGACACAGCGAGAGAGAACGAACCGCGCTGGTTGGATTCAAAACGTATATATTTTCAAGGTCACAATAATTAACAATTGCAAATAGCAAAATGTGTGAAATACAACAATACTCCCCTCCCAGAGCGTACAATAGGCTCGAAATATCACTCACACTCATAGTCGTTCAGATGCTGTGGGAACCTGACGCGCCTACCACTGCGACTCGCAACCGTGGGAACAGGCTCAACTGGTAATGTAGCATCGGGTGTGGGAACGGGCTTTGAATTCGATTGAAAGCTGTCGGAGTGTGATGCGGAGGTTGTTGGCTGGGGCAAAACGTGGGAAGATTGTTCAACAAAGGAAGGCTTCAATCGATCAACTGAGACGGTATCACGGCGACCGTTGATGTCAAACACGAAATGTTTTCTTGGCGTGAGATGACTTGATGTGGACCATGATAACGTGGTTGCAATGATTTGCTTATGGTATCACGACGCACAAAGACGAAGTCGCACGTATCTAAGTCGGGGTGTTTATAGATTGAAGGCGTGGAAGTACGAGGAGGTTGGTATCGTAAACGAGAAACAAAATTGCGTAACCGGGAAATGAGGTCAGAAACGGGTGAAAAATGTTTAAGAGGACTGACAAAATCACCAGGCAATGATAAGGATGAACCGTAAACCAATTGTGCGGGAGAACATTTTAAATCTTCTTTAATGCATGTACGTAATCCAAGAAGGACAAGTGGAAGGTTTTCGGCCCACTTGCTCGGGTCAACTTGACAGGCTAAAGCGGCTTTCAGTTGTCGATGGAATCGCTCAACTAAACCGTTAGCAGATGGGTGATATGCCGTAGTGCGAATATGTTGGCAACCAAGGAATGCTGAGAGATCACGAAATAGAGAAGATTGAAATTGAGCTCCACGATCAGTGGTAACGATAGCAGGTGCACTGAAGTTTGCTACCCAATGCTGAATGAAAGCACGAGCAACAGACTCTGAAGAAATATCAGAAATAGGAACGGCGATGGGCCATCGGGTATACCGGTCAACAGCAGTCAAAATGTGGGTGAAGTTGTTTGAAGAGGGAAGAGGACCAACTAAGTCTAGGTGAGCATGCGAAAAACGAGCTTCGGGGTTAGGAAACTGTCCGGACTAGTAGTTGTATGTCTATGAACTTTATTACGTTGGCATTGAATGCAGGATCTTGCCCATTGGCGAATATCCTGATTCATGCCTGGCCAAACAAAACGTGACGAAATCAACGCAGTAGTTGCACGAATTCCGGGGTGAGAAATCGAGTGCAAATGATCAAAAATGGCTTTGCGAAGAGAAAAGGGGATAAATGGACGTGTGGTATGATTGGAAGTGTCACACAAAATGGTTTCTTCTGAGAAGGGCAAAGGCATGGGTGTCAGTTTGATAGACTGGAAAGAATCAGCTTCAGACGAAAAATCTTCACGACGTTGCTCTGCAGCAATGGTTTCTAGGCTAACATTGGCCGGAATAATGGCATCTACTCCTGGGCGAGATAGACAGTCTGCGACAACATTCGAAGTACCGGAAATGTGGCGAATGTCTGTCGTAAACTGTGAGATGGAATCAATTTGTCGGATTTCACGAGGAGAATGTCTGTCATGGCGAGATCGGATTGCATATACCAGAGGTTTGTGATCCGTTAGCACGGTAAATGTATGACCCCCTAACAGATGTCAGGAATGTCGGATGGCGAGGTATATAGCAAGAAGTTCTCGGCCGAATGCGCTGTAGTTCGATTGTGTCGGTGAAAATTTTTGAGAAAAACATGATAATGGTTGCAAGTTATTATCTATGAGTTGCTGAAGAACTGCTCCAGCTGCAAAATTAGAGGCGTCTGTAGTTAAAATGAGACGGGTAGTGGGATCAGTATTCAAATGAATAAGGGCAGTTGCATTGCTAACAGCTTCTTTTGCTGATTCGAATGCAGTAAGTGCTTCCGAGTCGAAAGATAATTCTTTCTTTGATCCACGTAACAGGTTGGTCAGCGGATGAAGCACGTTCGAGCAATGAGGCAAAAAACGACGGTAATAGTTTATCATACCGAGAAAACGTTGCAACTGTTTAATGGAAGTGGGGATAGGAAAATCCTTTATGGCAGCCACTTTAGATGCTAAGGGGGTGATTGAGTGAGCATCAATGTGATGTCCAAGAAACTCAAGAGAATTTACACCAAAGAGACATTTTGATGGGTTGATGTTGAGTCCAAAATCAGAAAAACGTTCAAAAACAAGAGATAGATGACGCTTGTGTTCTTCTGACGAGGAACTAGCAATTAAAACATCGTCTATGTAGACAAAAACAAAATCGAGACCTCTGACGACATGATCCATGAAACGCTGGAATGTCTGTGCTGCATTACGTAAGCTAAATGGCATGCGAACGAATTCGAAGAGACCAAAATGAGTAGTGATGGCAGTCTTCTTGATATCGCATTCGGCAATGGGGATGTGATGATATGCACGCACCAGGTCGAATTTAGAAAAAAATTGTTTTACCGTAAAGATTAGAAGAAAAATCATGGATGTGTGGGATAGGGTAACGGTCCGGGACGGTGTGGGCGTTCAGAGCACGATAGTCACCGCATGGTCTCCAATCACCTGTAGATTTCTTTGGAACAAGATGGAGAGGTGATGACCAGCAGCTGTTGGACGGACGAATTATTCCAAGCTGAAGCATGTGCTCAAATTCGGCCTTTGCTGCTTTCAGTTTGTCGGGAGCTAAACGGCGTGGACGTGCAGAAACGGGCAGACCTGTTGTATCAATCGAATGAACCACATCGTGTTTGACAGTTACGGAGTCGGACGATGGGTGTGTCAATTGAGGAAATTTATCGAGGATGTTATTAAAACAACCAGAGTCAGTTGGAGGAGAAAGGTGTATGCCAACTGAATGAATAGATGATGAGTTGCAGGAGACTGATAGGGTTGTGATGCTGTCTAGTAGTTTTCTGTCTTTTAGATTGACCGTGAGGCCAAAGGATGACAAAAAATCAGCTCCAATAATGGGATACTGGGTGTCAGCAATAACAAAAATCCACGGAAACTGGCGTCGAAGGCCCAAGTCGAGTGTAAGGCATTTACGACCGTATGTTTGAATGGCGCTTCCATTGGCAGCCTGCAGAGAAATGGCGTAGCATATGCTTTGTCGTTCTCTGACAGATGGTGGAACTACACTGATCGCAGCACCGGTGTCAATGAGAAAACGGAGAGAGGTTGATGGATCGTAAATAAATAGTAGACGACTTTGGGAAGAATTGCCAACTGCAGCCGTCGTCTTTACTGAGTGGCTTGCAAGTTTCCCGATGGAGATTTTGATGACCCGTAAGCACAAGGCTTGGTGCACTTACGAGCTGCATCACCGTAACGTTTGTGATACCAGCAGGTTTCTGGATCGTTTTGGGGACGCTGGGATGATGAGTGACGGGATCTTGACTGTGAGCGATTGTGGAACGTTCTATGCGGTTTAGAATGTTGCTGTCGGGAGAGTGGAATTAACTGCTGTATTGAGACTTCGAGTTTATCTATTCGCTCTCCCATTAGTGCGTTAGTGTCACGAGACTGTCTGGAAATCGGGGCAACAGTTATAGGTGAATCAGCTAAAATCTTGTCTGCTGCATCTGCGAGTTCTTCTAAGGGGACGGAAGAATTAAGTGCAGCTAGAATTTGCCGTACGTTCGATGGTATGTTTTTTAACCAGAGTTGACGAAAAATCGCCTCATCCATCTTTCGTTCACCAAGAAGTTGGCGCATGTGTCGAAGAAGCTGTGAAGGCTTTCTGTCGCCGAGTTCAATTTGAGAGAAAAGTTTATCAAATTTTCGTTGCTCAGAGACTCCAGTTCTGGAAATTATAGCTAACTTAAGAGTGTCATACGGGATGTCTTCTGGAACTGTATGAATCAATTCACTCACTTCCTCAGCAATATCGATTGGTAGTGATTGAAAAATGTGAGAATACATAGCAAGCTGAGACTTAACGTTACGGGTTCGAAAAATGGCTCCGACTTGACCAAACCATAGAAGAGGATTCGAAATGCTAAAACTTGATAAATTATTAATAGAAGAGACAAAAGCGACTTCGGAATCAGACATTATGTATAAAAATCAAAATTGGAGAATGAGAAAAGTTGTGCGAAAGCAAATAAATAACTGTGAGGATAAACAGTTCGTAGTTAGAGAAAGTTCATCAAGTTGTAGACGTTGGGGCTCACCAATTTGTAGCGGTATGGGCTTATAAAAATCTATCAGAGATTACAAAAATAATAGCTACAATGTTGTAT
>JACCGJ010001404.1:0-47025 GCA_013407085.1 Atriophallophorus winterbourni | reverse complement strand
CGCTTCGGGATTTATGTTCCGAAAACCGTGTCAATGGCGGTCTTGCACTAAGCATATTCTTGGAGTGTTTGCTTAACCTTGTATGTTGTCAAGCGGAGTGACGAGAAAAGCTTGTTATGATGCATGACAGTGAAAGCCGCAAGGAAGCTGCCGTGCTGATGTTGCTCTACTCGTTCACGAAACTTGTTTGAATGCATGTTCCATTCGAGGTGTAGGCACCTCTTCCCAGTTTGTTTGCGCTTACTCTTCTATAGAAGCCGTATCAATTTAAGTCCCACCCTTCCCATCTTTTAGGATTTTACTTTTTCATGGTGTGGCAGTTAAGCATTCGGTACGTGCTACCGGTGTAATGCTATATTTGATGATGATGATGATGATGATGGTTGTTGAACTAGTTTAATTTCTTTGAATGCTACCATATACGCTATCGCTTTCCTTATCGTAAAGCCTATTGTTTTTTAAGTTCATTAGCAATGGAATCAAGTTAAAGCATTCTTCAATAGCTCCCTTTCGACAGAACACGAATTCACCGTTTTCTGCTTGCGTTACGTTTGTCCTGCCCTCATAATGGTTTTTATTTGCATCCATTATTCGATTTTCATAAACCTTAGAGGGCGATTGATTTCAGCTTTTTGTCCTACGGAACAGGTTTGCAGCCCTATTTAACGTGTTTATATATCGATACATAACCGGTTGCACCAAATGGGTTTGTCTTTAGCGTTTACCGAAGCAAATATTTTTGTATTGTGGTGTTCACATTCCAAAACCCGCTCCTGGCTGTTTACATCATCAAGTGGAGACAGTAAAGATTAAGTGCAGTGAACGTTGAAGCAATAAAAAGTGGGAAACAAAGATATACTTTCAAGCCAGTGTTAAATCGAGTACATACAAGTAGAGAATCACAGCGATTCCGTGTCAACTACTCAAGACACTTTTATTCCACAACCAGTTTCTAGCTGTATGCCGTCCTCTAGTGGAGGCTGGTTCTCAAATGTTTTTCGAAGTTTTACTTTCTAATACACGTAATACCTTGTTTGCCATGCAGCACAAAACACGAAAACGGAGGTGATATTTGACTCAAGTCTACGAATGTAATCGCTTTCGTATATGCCTTCTGTGTTCACGTGGCTATGCCAATCATGTCTAATGGTCACTTCAAAGTCCATACTTTGCCTTGATTTCTCAACTGTTTCAAGGCGGTGGCCGGTCACATCATCCCCAGGGAAGGTATTTAAAAAGATTTAAGATAAGAAATTATTTATATGTGTGCAATGACTCTTGAATATGGTACAAGTAGCAAAGGTCATGTGGACATTTCTCAACGGTTTGCGAAAGTATTGCCGACAGCATACGGCATCTGTTCTTCAAGCAAGTGCTAGGGTTCGTATCAAACAGAAGAAGTATGCTGAAATATGCCCCATGACATCTCGAGCAATTCAGCGATACTCAACTACGGGAAGATTGACTAAAGATTGCTAAATATTTATTTGAACGTATTCTGCATTTTTCAGAACTGGAGATTAAGTGACTGAATATCAATTGACTGGGGATGAAGTGACTTCGGGATTAAATGTCTGAATGTTAACTGTCTGGGGATTAAGTGTCGGTCAACAAGTTTCTGGCGATTAAGTTTTAGTAAACCCTTCAAGGCACCCCAAACCTGATACAACTGTCTTCAAAACCACATAATCATAGACCACGTGCAGTCTCTGACTGCGGCACAAGCCTGATTCAGTCTTTGTCACAGAATATGCACTGCTAGTGAATTCCAGTGCTTTTATTGTGTGCTGACTCGATTAATTCTGTGGGCATTTTGAAGAATCTTTTGCTAATGAGCGGTCACTAAAATGGCACTTTGTCTTGGGCCACCATTTGGAGTGCATTTTGCACCTTTTCTTGTAACTTTGTGGTGTTTCGTAAAGGAGTACTTGTTCAAAAACCGAGGCCAAATGGGAGCTCTGTGGTGTTCGTGGTCAGCTGTTAACTCCCACTGTCACAATTCCTGTGACTCGTTTGGATTTCGGTGTGGAACTGTGGACTATCCTTTGATCCTCCCACCTGGAATTACACTCGATGTCATGTCAATTATTTTACCCTTGGTGATAAGACTCATTCATAATTTTGCGAAATCACGCTCCCACTGATTGGTTATTCTATATTTAAACATTCTGACACTGTTAGTGCTCATGTATCGTTTAACGTGCGGCCTCGCGTTTATATCGACCTTTTTCTCTGGTCAATTCATTCAACCACTCAAATTCATTTACCTTTTCAACACTATTGAACCATGCAAATAGTTTCTACCACATGTTCTACTGCATGCCTGCTCTCTTGTTCAATTACAGATGATCTGTGGCCAATGTTGAAGGATGTTTTTTCGATATTTTTGGCCGAAATCTCGGTGGATTGGATCAAACATTCATTTATCACCAAATTCAACGTGATTCCTTCAGATGTAAGAAATGCGACGTTATATGGGGTTGTCTTTCTACTCTGAAGTCCATTACTGAAAAATCTCGAGGTTTATTTAAAAAGGTTACGTTAGTTTGCGTCGTACTGGTTGGAACACAGCTGCCACCGATTAAAAGAAAATGCACGCATGCATTCTGGTAAAGTGCCATAGCTACGCAGGTATTTTCCGTTCATCGGTCAAGCATCCTTGACCTTTTCCCTAAGGCGAAACGTTACCCAAACGTGTTATATCCGATACTTTTTGTTTACAAATTTTAATTCAATAATTATCACTCCCATTGTAAATCGCACGATTTGTGATGAAAACGCATGTAAATTAGCATTCATAACCGCCATTGTTTTAGACACGGTGGCTTAAACAGGTGAAAGTGACAGATGTCGTCATTTAAGTGTTTTTATCTCTGCATGTATGTATGAGATCACAAGTCTTTGGTCAGACGAAGTGCGGCCCTATGGTATGAAATCACAAGCGTGATCCAAGCAAAGTGCCTCGCAGTCAGAGACTGCACGTGAGCTAAGATACTGTCAGGTTGACCAGGCCTAGACAGATATGGGGGGGATAGACCGCATGCGGGTTCTGATACTCTCAGATTGCCGAGGCCTCGATGGATATGGGAACGAGAAAATGCCAGCGACACTCCAGTAGCTTTCCGCGTACAACCTAGCGCCGTTGGCAAATCAATGTAGCACGGTGTTAGCTGCGCAGTACATAAGTGCGCACTCGCGCACGGGAGGTGATTTGCAATGCTTGGTTGGAAATAAGTGGCGCGATGAACTGATTACTGTACTATTGTACTACACTAACCATGGGAAATGCCTTTGTCACTTCCCTTTAGTGTCCTCCGGCTAACGTTTTATATACCAGTGAATGAATACTCAACCCTGGTTCCCGATTATCGTGTTGTTTTTTCTCTTCGAGAAATCCTCTCTGTGCACCGTATATGTTTATTTTCTCAGGTATATAAAGAATACAGCGTGAGTCTCGCGTACGACTTGCTGCTCTGCCGCCAGGGTCAAGTAAGTCTGGTGATATCGTTTCTGTTCGCGGAGGAATATGTGCATAAATTACATAATTACTGTTTTTTTTCGTGTAGAAACTTTGTCATTGATGCTTTGTGACAGTATCTTTGTCCACATGCAGTCTCTTACTGTGCGGCACTTTGCTTGGATTAGGCTTGAGATTTTATACATCCATACATACATTTATGCTTCTGCTGTTCATGTGTACTGTACCCGAAACCCAGCGGCAAAGAAATGTATGTCGTGTACTGGGGGGGTGGTGGTATCGTTTGTGGTATTCCGTTCTATTACATTTGTTGACTTAATTTTGTGGACTTTGGGAGGAGCACAGGGTTGCAACAATTCCATGCAAACGGGCTGTATTTTGTGCTGTTATTCGCTTCGTTTTCGACAGCTCTTCTCCAAGCATGTTCAGGACCATCTATTTTTCTGTAGCCTTTTGGATGCCAGTGTGGAGCTTTTCTTGTGGTGTGGACTATGAAACCCCATTTTCCGTTACATTCGTGATGGCTACAAACCCAATCGATAGAACTCACTGATCGATCGTACATTATGGAGTCAAATTCCAAAATCTGCGAAATATGCATTGCGCGTAAATTTCTGGGAAATGCTAAGGACAAGTTCACAAAAACTTGCGATGCACTCAAAACACAACAAGACAAAGCGCGCTGAACTCAGTAGTTGGCATAAATGCGCAGTCTTGCAGTACCTTCGTGTCGTTCAGCTAACACCGTGTATAGTTAATTTGTCACTGGCTGTGAGCTGCATGCGGAAATACATTGGTGTCTCATTGTCACTTATTTTTATTTCTCATATACGTCTAGGTCTGGGCAACCTGGCATTATCATAGCCCGCATGCTGTCTATGATTGTGCGGCACTTAGCTTGGATCATGCTTGCTATTTCAAACCTGCATACAGACTGAAAAAGGGATTCAAATTCGTAATCAGGAGTCGAACACGAAAATGGTTAAAGGTGTGAAACTGTGCGTGGAGAAGCCACATACTACATGCAACACCTGAAGCCTGAGATTCCTACCGTTTGTTGAGGATCAAGGTTGTAAACTTGTACAAGATTGAAAATAATATCAAATCAATGTGATGGAAAAAGTTGAACGAAAACCGAAGCTTCTTTTCCAGTTCGTGAACAGTAAGGCCAGGGTAAAGCATGATGTTTCCGCTGTACTTACTCCCTCCACGAACGAACTCGCTCAATTTTACTCTAGAGTTTTCTACCCTAACAAGCGCTTGTGTTATGTTATGCCTGCATTTAGATTACAAATTAACACAATACACGAAATCACTGTGAAACCCGAGAATGTCCTGGTGAAGCTACTCGGGTTAAATACAAAAAATCGCCTGGTGCGGATGAAATAACACCGTTCTTTCTAAAACAATGCACCCATGCTCTATTCTCACAACTCTCATCTTTTCAACCTGTCGCTGAGTTGTAGCAAGGTTCCTATTGACTGGAAAAGTGGACTAATCACTCCGATAAACAAATGACGGAAACGATCCGATGTAACTTACTACAGACTAGTCACATTGTTGCCAGTGGTCTCTAAACTTCTCGAACGATTTGTAGCTGATGAACTTATCAAACATTTGGAACAAAATAAGCTTCTTTCAATCGCACAGCACGGATTTAGAACAAGACACTCCTGCCTCACCAATCTACTCATAACTCTTGATAACTGGACTCGAGCTGTGAATAATGCATATCCTATCCACCACAGCATACTGCTACATAAATTGGAGCATCTCGTGGTGGGTGATGGAGTCATCAGGGCTAGAGTTGATAGGGCACTATCCAGCCCAGTAGAAGTTACAAGTGGTGTACATCAAGGTTCAGTCTTGGGGCCAATACGCGAACGATATATCTGAAATCGTACGTAGTAAAGTCATTTTATTTGCGGATGGCATCAAAGTCTGGACTAGCTTACGCACCATAGAAAATTGTCAAATTCTACAAAAGATCTCGATGCATTTCATACGTCGTCCTTACTAAACTGCCTACCATTCAATATCCAAAAAATGTAAAAGGTTAAACGTCGGAAATTCTTCGAATTCACATACTCTATGGGATCTCAGTAACTTTCGAGGGTTACGGAAAAGAAAGACCTGGGTGTGTGAATTAGCAGTAACTTGAAGTCTTCGGCAGTGTTCTGTGGTATACGAAAATTCCTGCCAACAATCGAGTACGCTGTTCAAGCATGGTCCCCATGGCTACAGAAGGACATGACCTTGCTGCAACGCTTATACCATCGCGCTACAAAACTTGTGACCGGGCTTTATAACAGGCCATACGAGGAGAGGATTGTAACTCTTAACCTCTTTGACTTTTCGTACCGTCGTCGCAGGGGTGGCGTGATCCTGCTGTTCAACATTCTACTTACAGTGAGTCACCCACTTAAACACCTGTTTCATCGGCAAGAAGTGTGTGGTAGCAGATCTCATGACTACAAGTTAATTATTCCACACTCTGCACGGACGTGCAATCGTACAGTACTTCTGTGCTGTGCGGCTAACACCGTGCTAAATTGATCGGCCATCGGTAGTGAGCTGCATGGTGAAACACGCTGGAGTCTCACTACCATCTCTCTTTCTTTTCTCATATCTGTCTAGACCTGGGCAACCTGACAGTATCTCAGCCCACGTGCAGTCTCTGACTGTACGGCACTTTTCCTGGATCAGGCTTGTGCTTTCATTCATTCATTCATTCCACACTCTGGATCAAATTGTCGAAGGTTCTTCTTTGCTTTCCGAGTTTGTTTTATATGGAACTCTCTGCCCCACTTATCAATTGTGCATCAAGCCTTAACATGTTCAAGGCTAAACATGACAAGTATATGTTGACCAAATCCAACTTCGCACCTCAATACATAAGCAGACTTTCCATATTGACAAAATATGTTTTTTTTTCGCAGTTTGCCTATGGTTTCTGTAAATTCTTTGCTTTTTGGACCATTAAAACTTTGAATCATTGCTAATCGTGACCCAAGCTGCATCCATACGTTCAGTGCAGGCCCGTTCGCCTTTACTGTCATTCAGAAAAACAGAATATACAGATCCTTGGCATATCAGCCCGAGGCTGCTTCGTTATTCGCCGAGCCAGTGTGACATTTTTTTCAAAATCGTGAATTCTGCACCTTTCACACTCGATGTATTTTTTTCAAATACCGCCCATGATTAAAACAGATTGCAGGATTTACTTTATATGGGATATCTGCGTGACTGGCTAACTGATTGGTTTGTTTTTCTTCCTCAGAACACAGCCGACTATTTCGACTTGGTTTCCCGTCGTATGGGATTAACTCCGATCCCTCTGAGTTGTCTAATCAACGTGATGCTACTGCAAACGGTTCGCAATCCCAACGTTTTATGGTGCAGTCTCCCGATCGTTCTTCCCGCGTGAGTCAAAACGTCTTTGTCATCACCGCTGTCATCTGCGGTGAACCATCGAAAATCGTTTATAATTCACAAGCTTCCGGGACCTATCCGGAAAATGATTTGCTTGTTTACCGCCACTACTAATCTATTACTCTGTATGTTATTTTTCGCTTCGGGTACAGTGTAGCAAAGCTACATATTTCTAGTTTACCTGACAGCTGTCTTGTAGTGAAATACGGTTATCTTAATACGGTCATGCTTTCTAAAAGGAATGTTCCTTGTTCTCTCCTCATACTGGCGGCTAACACCATGCTAAATTGATTGACCAGAGGTAGTGAGCTGTATGCTGAAACAGCCTGTGGTCTCATTACCATTTCCTGTTCTTTTTTCTTTCTCATATCTGTCTAGGCCTGGGCAACCTGACAGTATCTTAGCCCACGTGCAGTCTCTGACTGCGCGGCACTTTGCCTGGATCACGCTTGTGTCTTCATACCATCATACCATACGGGCGTACGAGCCTGTAAATGGGCGCAGTTTCGTAGCCCAATCAAACTGGGTGCGGTTAGCGATAACTGTCTATGAGCGTGGCCACGGCAAAACAGAACAAGTGCAATGGCCAAACTTTACACCCTTTGCGACATTGTGCTAGCGAGATGCGCGTTTTAGATATGTCGGCACATTCCTATGTTCATCATGTATGATACACTAATCATGATGCAGATGTGATGTAATGTGAAAGCACAAGCCTGATGCAGGTAAAGTGCCGCACAATCAGAGACTGTACGTGGGCTAAGATACTGTCAGATTGTCCAGGCCTAGACAGATATGACAAAAGAAATAGAAACCAAATAGAAATAGTAGTGAGACTCCAGTGTGTTTCAGCATGCAGCTCACTATCGGTGGCCAATTAATTTAGCACGAAGTTAGCTGCACAGCACTGAAATACTACACGATTGCACGATGCAGAAGTTAGTCTACTGTCGGCTTGCATCCATGTGTTGACGTTATGTTACTCGTGCTATCATTGAACGAATGAAATGTTTTGCCAGGTGTCATGCAACTTACTGCGAAGACACTGAGCCGGAAAAGCGAAATTACGAAAGGCAGAATGAAGCCATCTCTCCTGGGTGTTCCGGTGTTCAGTTTGTTTCACGAAAACTGGACACCAGTCCACCTTCTGTGGAACATTGTGCTCAATTAAACAACCTTATTCACATGCCTGTAGTTCTTGCGGACCACCAACCTTTTTCTTGTTTTCCACAATCTTAGAGCATCGCCTATGTTTCACATTCCGAGCGCTTTCACCATATGAAACGTTGGTACAATTTAAACCATTGTTTCGTAAATTCGCTGAGGAATTTTGTCGAACACATGAGTGTGAGAAAACTATAATCCGTTTGAATCCAGGGCAATTTTCCTGCTTTCAATAGTAAAATTGTAATCACAGTAAATCGTCCTTATTGAAATCCGTAAGTTAAGAGACGCAACTGCGCATCTATCTAAGCTTGAGCAGTATCTCACCCCATGTGTAGTCTGCACTTTTTGATATACGGACTTGTGATATCTTTAATAACCTGCAAACTAGAATAGTTCGATTTTGGTGCTCACTTTCCCCGGGTTATCTCAAGTTACACCATGATGTGTACCTGCACTCGATATCATCACAATCACTTGAGTATGATGATATTTTCACTCTGTTTCAAGTATGACATTTAATTTTGACCTAGTTGCTTAATTCCCTATCGCCATCTCTCCGATCAGACTTTTGCTGTTGAAGACGCTTGCAAATCTTGCTTTGTTATCAATAGCCTACAAGCGCGTCAAGGCTTACATCAAAGCAATGAGTGTCGTGCAGCGTGAGACCAAACAGTCGGAAGAATGTTCCACGCCCACGAGAAAAGAGAACGTTGAGCACGCGCGTTCCGACGATCTCGTGAATGATCCATTCTCACCGGACCTCGAACTCAGAGCTACGGGATCATTCCCACTGCAATATATGGGCTACGATCAACCCGCCAAGGAGGATCATTTTCTGCCAATGTTACTACGGCACCGTCGTGTTCACAGTGATTCCTCTTGCTTCCCCAACCCTTCAATCAGCGAGGAAGGTCAGCAAATCGATGTTAATGGCGATGCAGTCGTCAAACCTGGTTCGGTGTTGAATAGTGTCCCCATCACCGACATCCGATACAATCGAATGCTATCCGATTCCGGCTCATACAATCAAGAGCATCGACAAAGTCCTCTGTTAGTTAGACCAGGTAAGTTCGGGTACTACTTGGTGACTATCGTCATACTATAGTGGGGCATATCTGTCTAGGCTTGGGCAACCTGACAGTGTCTTAGCACACGTGCAGTCTATGACTGTGCGGCACTTTACCTGGATCAGGCTTGTGCTCTCATACTTCTTTTCACTTTACTTTTGTGCGACTATCTCCTCCTGGATGATGAGTCGGCTTTGTTGATGTCACGCATTACAGCCACCCACGTTAGAAGCGAGATCCACGCAGATTTTAAGCGAGGTCCGGTCCCACGTACGTCATCCGTAAACCGATCGTAGGCCAAACAGCTCCACGTCCGATCTCACGGTGGTGAGCCAAGTCTTCACTTGTCCTCCCTGACGGCAACACCATTCTGCGCAGGGTGTCGGCGATAGTGTCACCCTGGTTAGTTCAGCGTTCATACATAGTGGGGGGTAGATGGGATTGCGCCCGGTTAATAGAGGCCAAACCGCATATGATGTTCTACGTCTATTACGCTGTTCACACAGGTTTCAAGGCCACTTGATGTGGCATTAACCACGTGTTCTATCGCAATCGTCCACGAGGTTAACCTTTCCAACGCTAATCGCCTTGTTACACGAGAGAATGCCAATTGCTTTCACGAACGCAGCGTTTGAGGGCATTCATTGACCGACCTTGCATATCGTTCGAGAGCGGCTGTCCATCTCCAAATAGTTCCGCAGATGTTGTCACTGAACCGTTCTAACGCAATCCCGAATTATCACGGGTTCGCGATTGTCAACGGCGGTCGTTCCTGCTCTTGTGTGGTGTTCTGTATATCTCACGAAAGCTCGTGATTAGTACTCGTGGATTTTGCTAGATCGACTTCAACATGTCAACCGCAGGGGCATAATCAGATTACGAAGCAACCATGTCACGCATTTAGTTCCAAAAATCAATCAGATACTAGGATATCGGTATCCAATCAAACCAACTCCCTGAGACAGCAAAACGCTATTTGCACAATCCTGGTTAAAGGCACTTTCGGTATCTGTGTAATACTTGTGCGTGTTAATTATTACAATTTGGCGATTAATGGCAGAATAACGCCATATTCGAAGGCCTCCATTTCAGTCGCAAAGAAACATAACCGTAACGCATTCGTTTTTAGCTTGACACCGAATCGATTTAACATGGCATAAAAAGGTTTTGTGTCACTGATCACTGCGGCCACGCTTGTGTAACCTCGCTATGAAGGCATCGCTGTGTTACATCGAATGCCACCGCGAATATGCTGTGTGCGACAACACACTTCAGTTTCCCTGCTGTTGATTGTATATTCTGCATTCGTCATAGCCTATGGAACCTGACACCATCATAGACCGCATTACACCGGTAGCGATACTGAGTGTTTACCATACAACCGTGACGGTGAAAGGCAGGCCTTAAAATGCTACTGAATTAGTAGAAGAGTAGGCACAGCAATCGGGTGTACTTCATTATTCACATTTATTAACAATGATGCCAAGTATATATCAAATCTGCGTTTGCAGTCTCTACCTCTTTGTTTGAACATGCTTGGTTTTTATTCCTTTTCAGCAACGCCAATCCGAATGTTATCTCCGTACCTAGACAGCCAAACACCGAGGACTAATCTGTCTCGCATGACATCGGAAAATCTCGAACTGGCAAACTCAGAAAACGGATTTTTCGACGAACACCCAATAATAGCTTCCTCGTTTATTCACAATCTTGATGACAATGAAATGCAAGCGCGCAACCCGTCCGAAGAAGGTGAAGTCAGAGTTGGTTCACCTTACTTGTTGAGCAATCCCATCATGCTGAATCGCTGCTACAGCATAGATTTAGGTGTGCTGAGTGGATTCCGAGCGGTACCTGCGGTGGATACGATGCAAACCGCCGCCAATGATGCGGAACCTGATCAGTTTATTCGTCGACGACGAAAACGCACCAGGACAGAGGGCTCCGTTATGGAGACCCCGGAGCATGTGATGGAGAAACGCCTTCCTGTTATGTGGGAACGAAGCAGTCGAAACAGCGTTGCCCAACCGTTTGGAGTCAAGTTTCTGGTCAAACAGCCTCTTTCCGATGTGGTTCGGTATTCCATGGTCGAAGGCCAAATCAGCTGACATTGTGTTATCGCGAATTCACCAAGATGGTTCAATTATTTCTTTTAAATACACCGTTTTATTCAAAATTGATGGGTGATAGAAAACTGTTTCGGTTTATCGGTATCGATTCGTCTCAACGGTTTTTCGTTAGATTGATTCGTCGCGTTACCATAGATAGCGGAATTTCAAGATGGACGCAACGGCACAATGTGGTTGTGGTACTATGATTCTTACTGTTAATAGTCACGTGAACAGGGTCGTTCTTCATTAACTTTTGCTACCCCATTCCAAACAGTGCTCCAACGTAATCAAACACACATTTATCCAACTGCTAGGTTGTATAACGCTACGACTTCAATCGATATGCGAATGACTCAAGAATTTGATAACAAATACAGATGCTAAACAAGATTATACTTGAATGCCACTGGTGCATAGGGTTCGTACAACGAACCACGATGTTCAAAGACAGAATCATATAGTGATTTGTGGTCAAGCACACAAGGCGCTTATGGATGACCAAAGTAATGTGTTGCTCACATCCCCAAAAAAATTACACTCCACTACCGGTTTCTGGCTGTTTGCCATCATTAAGTGGAGACAGTAATATCAGGTTCAGTGAGCCTTGGAACAGTGGATAAATGGTAAACAAGGTTATACTCGAATGCCACTGTTGTCTACTTAAATTACTCAATTCAATAATAGGATTTCTACGTTTAACGTGTTTAATAAATGGACTTTTGGATGGTTCCACATGTTTAAAGGTTCGATCACTGAAGCAATGTGTCTCTCAGATCTACTGGTTTCTGGCAGTTTGCCGTCATCGCACATTACTTTGGTAATTATGTTATTCTGTGTTCGTTGTACGAACCCTACGCAACAGTGGCATTCAAGTATAACCTTGTTTACCATTTATCCACTGTTTCAAGGCTCACGGAACCTAATCTTACTGTCTCCACCTGATGACGGCAAACAGCCAGAAACCGGATGTGGAGTGTAATTACGGGGAATGTGAAATACAGATGCTGTTGTGAATGCAACTCTCATTCTACAGGATTGGATGGCTGTATATTTTTGTTTAATTTCATTAGAATTTACTGACATTTTAACCTAGGCTTAGTGGCATCGCATGTACAGTTTGAGGTCAACAATGACAGTTTTAAAGGTGCACGTACTACCCAGAATTGATCTTTTATTTATATATGAACTCATAAGCCTCGATCCGGGCCAGGTGCCGCAAAGGAATACGTTACATTTGGCCTGCGACGATGTCAGGTTGCCTAGGCCTAGACAGATGTAAGGGAAAAAATGCGGACTCCAGCGTGTTGCTCAGTGGTGTAGCAAAACAATTTAAAATGGTGTTCTCTGTGGGATACAGAAGTACCCCACGATTTCGCTTTCATGCACAAACAGTTGACAAAAATGAATAAATCGATGGTACCCCTGATCTTTAATGTTGAAACTGCTGCAACTTCGTGAATCGCTGATAAAATCTGACGCAATTAGCTCAGTTTTTATTCTTTTCAGTGATTGTTGCGCTAAATTAATTTTTTTGTAAACAAATCACTTATAAGGGCCAATGGAAGTGAGCCTAATAATCTCAGTCCTGACTCATCGTTTTGTCTATTTCGCTTATTCTTCACTTTCAGCAATTTCTCGACAGTACATTGGTGCATAGCAATATCTCGTTCAAAGTATAGTGTGTTGATTACATCCCCCACATTTCCGGCGTCAGGTGGAGACAGTAAGATCAGGTACAATGAGCTTTGAAACAGTGGTAAACAGGCAAATTATACTTGTATGCCACTGTATCTCGTTCAGTTCATTTACACAATGTTTTGCCGTCAAACTGTTGTAAAACTGTGAATAAGATCCGGCACAATTGGGCTGACAATATAATCATTGAAGGGTTGCTCGCCCTAAAATCCTGTAAACGATGTAATTGGCATGTGAGGCTAAGCTAAAATGTTAAAGGTTCGAATAGACAAGCACTCTCTAGCTCGGTAATTTTAACGTTACACAAAGATCAGAAGTGCTAATTTAATAGTAATAGTAAGTGGTTCCAAAGGTTGTCGTAACCGAAGGTGGCAATGGGATAAGTTCCCAGTCTATAAAATGCCCACATATGGCGCGCGTTTCAAATAGCCTCTGACAACGAAGTCCAGCTTCTGGCCTGCAAGAGTGGCTCCTCGAGCCCGGCGGAACTGCTTCTAAAAACGGGAGAAGGGGCGAGGGTGTGACTGGCGCCTTATAACCAGTTTGCTTCGGGCAAAATGAGCTCTTTAGCCCGGGAGGGCAGTCCATCTAAGGGAAAGAAAACCCTTATTTTAAACCGCCGCTGGCTTGCGGGAAAGCCTGGGGAGAAAACCCTAAGGAAAAATCCGAAGCACAGTCCCGTTGACGGTTAGTTTGTGCACAGCACCACTTTCCGGCATCTCCATGCTGCCTTGTAGGTCGCACTTAGTTATGCAGTCTTGAGAAGCTGATGAAAAGAGCCGAGTGGCGCTATACCAAATTCCCAAGACTCTTCATGACTCATGGACTGATCTCACCTCAGATCATCGATAATATATTTATATATTCTAAATCACAAACGTGTTCAATGGTAAACGTGTCGTGGACCACTTCTTGGAGAAAATACAGAATCTAATGGCGGTCGATCGTAAAGTTTGCACCAGGAATGTATCGCACCGAACAAAACTTGAGTGATTACGTTCCATTGCATCCCCTACAGTTTGCGTTGCCCTCCTGGTAACTATCAAAATATATCTGGGCATTGTGTATTTAGAATAACATAGAATTGTAATTGTTCTAATGATTATCTAGTTAACTCTATCGACCTATAACTTTGTTACGATTGTGGATGAAACAAATGTCAATGAAAAAGCGGTCAGTTCGTAGCTTATCGTATGTGCAATAATGCATTGTTTCAGTGTGGCGCAGGTAACATCGTGCTAAAGTGATTTTCTAAAGTACCGAGCTGCATACGAAAACACACTGCATCCTCACTCCAAAGTTTTCACCATATATGTCTAGGTCTGAGCAACCTGACAGTATGTTGGCCCACGCACACACTATGGCTGTGCGGCGATTTGGCTGTATCCAGGCATGATTTCATACATCATATAGCTGATGGTATGGAGTTGTAATGGTAATGTTGTAACCGATTGACCTTGTTTGTTGTCCATCTCTAATCGTGGGGTTGTGAGGTGCGTTTAGTTAGAGCAAAAGGGAAGCGATTTTGGATTCGATCATTACGAGGTTCTGTTGAGCGGCTAATGTTTTTCATGTAGCCATGCAAATAAAGAAACGTGTGGCTAGACTCTCAACGGCGTTAAGCGATTCGGAACACGTCCAGTGATATCACAGATGAGTGGACGTACAAAGAAAGCGATAATCAGAGTTACAATGAGCGACTGTGTGGAAATATAATAAATTAATTATAAGAAAACAAATTTGCAATATCTATCGTTTGAATGCTTTCATAGATCCCAATTCGTTAAAATCATCGATGATTTTCCCATATGTTGGTGCGGAGGACGATATCGGTTTGGCGAACGTATCACTTTTGGTTTTTGAATCATCCTGTAAAGCAAAGCATGCAAAAAATGAGATTTACGAAAAATCGCTAAAATTAATAAAACGAAATTAGATGCTAATAATTGTTTTCGAAGTTTACCTAGATGACGAAAATCATTTGCAATGCTATTGATGGGTTGTTTCGGCAAGTTATTATACAAGGTTTAAGAAAAAGCTAGTAGCTGCATCTTTCCTTGGGGCTGAATACGATTTAAAAACAAGAAGCAGGAATTTAGCTTGTTGTTCAACGTCTGATAATTATATCATGGGAATTCTCAATTACAATATGGTTAGTGAGGTATGAATGTATGTATGAAACAATAAGCCTGATCAAGACAAATTGCCACAGCCGTAGACTACACGGTGTTGGCTGTACAGCACAGAAGTACTGCACGATTGCACATCCATGCAGTTGGGTCCAACAGATCAACAAGCGATCTGTGATTGGACTTTACTACCGCTAGTTTGTCTAGCATTGGGTTATTGGTCTCAGTCGAACGTGGATGTAAATCACAAGCGCGTCTATTTCATACTCTAAACCGTTCCAGAAAGTTTACAGCGATATATAGTACTCAATTAATTGGCGACGAATGCACGCTGTCGGCGTGATATTCGCTGAGTAGTCGAAAGCACCACATTTCATTGCTCCATATGGTCCTCTTAAAGTAAACGGTCAGGAGCAATTTAAACTTAGCTCATGGTTTCAATGGCCAGAGCTTGCATTCTCTTTTACAAATGTAATTGTACCGCAAGTGGGGTCTAGCATCGTTTTTACGTCACAGCAGCTTGACACATTAGTTCAAACTAGACAAGATGACAGTTGATCTACCGATCTTTTTATTAATCTCAATGTCTACCGTGAGATTGTCAGCAATATTTAAACCGAGGCACGGGAAGTTACAACTGGTTCAAAGTGACGGTTTTCCACAGGGATGATGAGAGGCGTTAAAGTCACCTGATTGAGAAATTTATTCTTGCTCGTGCTGATTGACAGCCCGAATGTTCTACATGTTGACCAAAAGCAGTCTATTAGTGAGTAAAGATAATTTTGGTGTGTGTGTGTGAAATCACAAGTCTGATCCACACAAAGTGCCACATAGTCATGCACTGCACGAATGTGCAATCGTGCTGCATTTCTGTGTTGTGCGGCTAACATCGTGCTAAATTGATTGGCCACCGGTAGTGAGCTGCATGCTGAAACAGGATGGAGTCTCACTACTATTTCTTGTTCTTTTTTCTTCCTCATATCTGTCTAGGCCTGGGCAACCTGACAGTATCGTAGCACACGTGCAGTCTCTGATTGTGCGGCACTTTGCCTGGATCAGACTTGCGCTTTCATACCATACCATAAGATAATTTAAGGTTTATTAGGCCTAGAAAGATGTAAGGAATAAAATTGGAATAGAAATGGCTGTAAAACTACAGCGTGTATCCGCATCCAGCTCGTTACTGGTGGCAAATTATCACTTGGTAGTGAGCCATGATAGTTTATTCGGGGATAAATGGTCGGATTGCACCGTGTTTATGCATAGTTGACAACAGCATAAATGAGTCCAAACAGACAAAAGTATCAAAAACACTCACCATTAATTGTTTCTCTAAATTATCCATCCGATCGAGTATACCTCCCTCGGTGAAATCGAAAGACAATATCATGCACAGAAAATTGTTCAAGGATATGCTTAGAACATCCCACCACGTCTTTGCGAAATACATTGCAAATTCTGCGTGTTCTTGTGCATCAGATAAGTAAGGTAAAGCTGGAAAATAACGATTGATGAGTGCACACACAAAACCTACAAAACCAATGTGCCCAATCACCACCTGATCCAAACTCTAAAGGTATTCGACCCAAAGCTTCTGAAAGCTTTTCAATACGTTTGTGTGAATAAGCGTGGATAAGGTAAGTTTTGAACACATGCGCCTTTAAGGTAGCACTGTCCCTCAGACGGTCAGTGTCAAGACGCGTGAAAAATGTGCTTTGAAGCCAATTCCAAAGGTCAAGTAACTTCTGAAAATTGGAATCATTTATGGCAGTACGTAGCTCAGCAACCACATGGCAAGGCTCAAACTAAAAAACGCGTAAGACTGTGGTACATTTTACATGACTTTTTGAACGCGTTCGATGTGATTCGGTATCAAAAGCATTCAGTGTACCGGTGTAATTATGAGTAATCAAATATTGACGAATGAACTCTTCCGATATAGTCGATTCCATCACGGGAAAACCTGAAGTTAGAATAATATACCGAAATAGAATTACATATGATATTACTAAAAGGTGAGTTAGATATCATTGAAAATTAATCTGCAAACAAAAACACTGATGGACTTACTGGTCACGATCCCGCTTAGATATGTCGTGTGAATATTGATTTTTGAGCGAAAATCGATTGATTTAGCAAGCCAAGTTATGAAAGATCGGCAGGGGCTAGCCACTGACCACTGTCTAGGCTTGGGCAACCTGACAGTATCTCAGCCCACGTGCAGTCTCTGACTGTGCGGCACTTTGCTTCGATCAGGCTTGTGTTTTCGTACGTACGTACGTACTGACCACTAACTGGTCAACACTTCAGCAGTAGCCTACTAGATCTGGTTCAACATCGCAGCATCTACCATTCTGCGTGCACATGAAAATTATCTCCGGTTATCTCTATGAGTTTCAGTGGCGAAATCAATCAAGTAAACCCATTGCCCAGCCATTACCGATTTTTTTCGCACTTCTCAGTGCCATTCGGCTGTTTGAATGCATTTTCAAAAAAAATTAAATAGATTATACTAGAACCAGTAAAGTTAATGTTACACTATTGTTTGTGTGCAATAGCAGTGTAACCTGATCGATGTTTCACATCAGCCGAGTAATATCATCTCCATTTCTTTTATTCGCGGATGATATCAAAATTTGGAGATCACAATCATCCCAAAATTATCAACATACCTTACAGATGGACCTAAACGCGTTAATCAAATGGACTCCAGAAAATAATCTACCATATAATGCATCGAAATGCCACATTAATCTTCTAGAATGGCTTCGACGTAGAGCATCAAAACTTGTCAAGAGTCTAAAATTCCCATGCTACGAAGATCGACTGTGTGCGTGTAACTTATTTTCAGTGCACTACCGTACCGTCAGAGGAGATCTCACCCTAGCGAACCGAATCCTGTTAGAATTGGTTCATCCTTGCAAATCAATATTGCCGTTCTCACCCAAATCAAAAACGCAGTCAACGCCTAAAAATTGTCCAACGGAGTAGATTGGATTGCTTCCCCCTTCGAATTTACAATCACTGGAATTCTCTTCCTAAAGGCATCGTAGATGTACCACCTCCTGGTTTTCAGCATCGTCTCGACAATCACATTTATTCAACTTCTCGTTATGAGTAATTTTTACTTTACTTTCTCCATCTTCCTATTGTTCCAGGCTTCGCTAGAGGATGTAGTGGGTTGTAATGTGCTAGCGCGGGTTCTTCCTATAAAAAACCAGAGATAAAGGGATCGTGTAGTGCATACGTGACTCAGGCTTGCCATAAGGCCTCCTAGCCAACCATATCCGACCCACTGTACAAAATATCCAGCGGTTATCTTCGAGATAATAAGCTTTTTACACTGCAATAAACTATTGTTCTACCCTTTAGCCTCTACCGCGGATACCTATACGTTGGAACCGCAAGGGGGTGCAATTGTGTAGTGCTTCTACTTCACAGGCCAAACCGTGCTAAACTGATTTGACAACTCATTTATCTGCATGCGAACACAAGACCGAGTTTCACTGTCGCTTTTACATATATCGGGCCAGGCCTCATTCATCATCCTCATCACAAAGCACAGGTCGGGAGTCAGACAAAGTACCAAGCAACATTCATTAGGAACAGATGATACGCAATCGTGCAAAAAAAGAAAGCGGGCAAGCAGAATACGCAAAAGCAAATGCGCACAAAGCGGCTTGTTTTTGTAGTTTTACTGCATATGATTTCATTATTTTTCTTCTTTTTAATGAAATATAATATAATAGTATCGGATAAGAAATCATGGCATAATAAAATACACTGGTACCACTCGTCACTCTGGCGAACCTAGATACAAGCTAGGGGACACCGAACTTTAGGTGAGTATGCTAGAAAAAGACCTCGGCGTATTCGTTCAATGTGATCTTGGGTGCTCAGCCCAATGTTCCCTCGCATCATCAGTTACGAGGAACGTCTTACAACTTTACAATTATTTTCTACAAACTATCGTCGTATCCGAGGCGATCTGATCCTTGCGTATCGGATATTGACGGAAGAAACTCACCAATGTAGGGGTATGCTTAAAATAACCCCATACTCAGCAAATCGTGGTCATCACTTGAAGTTAGCACATCTGCACAGTAGATTGGACTGCCGCAGATACTTCTTTGCTGTCCGGATTCCTCGTGCTTGGAACGCACTACCCCTTTCGGTTATTTCTGCCCCATTCCTAATTATTTTTTAAAAAACGCCTTGACCTCCATTTTTATCAGACGATACACAATTCTTGATTATGTATTTTTACGCTTATATTCTTTGTGATACTGCACTATATCCTTCCCTCTTTCCACAGCGTTTCCCGTCCCTTCGACCACTTTGTTGAACTGCTGAAACTTCTTCAGACCCAATATCCCAGTATCAGAAGTCCAAGCGCACGCAGTTTCAGCTGACCGTGTTCCGGAGGATGTGGTGGGTAGCGGTGTCCCGGTTGACGCCCTACCTGTCCAAATGCCACAAAAATCCACTGATGGTGCAGGCTAACGCGAATGTGGCCCGCTATAAGGCCTTGTAAACTCGAACATTATACTATTCTTTTCTTTTCGACCCACGGCACAATCCACCCTGCGGTTTGTACAAGCTCCCCACTTTTATACCGTAATAAACTATGGACTATTGAAAGACTCGTTTTAGAAGGCCTACGTTTCGATTCGCGACTAAGGAAGCGTATGAACAGTGAGCAGAGCACCCGAGGTCACTTTGAACCAGTATACCGAGGTCTTTCTCTTGCATTTCGGTTCCCCCTGGTTGATACCTAGGTTCACCGGGGTGGCGAATGCGGAGAGATCGGCATTTTCGCGTTGGCTATCAGATGATCTCTCGGAACTACCAGCACGGCTCTTGATATATGCGTTCAATAGTTTATTACGGTATAAAAACCTAAGGGCTTGTACAAACCGCAGGATAGATTGAGCGGTGGGTCGAAAAAGCAGAGAAATGTTTGGGTTTCCAAGTCCTTATAGCGGGCCTCATTCGCGTTTAGTCTGCACCATCAATGGATTTTTGTGGCATTTAGACAAGTAGGGCGTCAACCCGGGACACAGCTACCCACCACATCCTCCGGAACAGGGTCAGTTGAAACTGCGTGTATACGGTCTTCCGATACTGGGATCTGGAAGAGCAATGAAACTGGCAAAGAGTTAGCGGTTTTGTGACGAAGATGCAAATGGCACAGAAAGAGAACTTACCGTTGCCATGAGCTAGTGAGTTTGGGGAAAATGCGGTAGGGTTTGTAAAAAAATGGAAATAGTGTTTACGGGGTATTTGTGTCTTGGGAGTGGGAGATTTCATATAGGGGAGAATCGAGGAGACCTTTGAATGAACCAAAGGAAGCGGTCTCAAAAAGCGTGCCTGGGAGAGTGTTCCACTGACTGCAAACTCTCACAAAGAAAAAGCTGTGTCGACATTCAAGCCTGCACTGTTGATGTAACAGTTTGGTTCTCCATCTTAATATTATTACGGTATAGGAAGCTAAAAGCTTGTACGTACCGCAGGGTAGAATGAACGATGGGTCGAAAAAGCAAAGAAAGAAATGTTTGAGTTTTCAAGGCCTCGTAGCGGGTTACAATCGCGTTTAGCCTGCACCATCAATAGATTTTTGGGCAATTGGACAGGTGGGGCATAAAGCTGGGACACAGCAACCCATCAAATCCTTCGGAGCACGGTTGTAACACCGCTTATTTTTCCTCAGCAAAACGTTGACCTTGACAATTCGAACTTCCCTTCGTGCGTGCATCGTTTTGGCTACCGCTATATATTTTCCAGTCAACCTGCGTTTTCTCCTACTCTAGTATGACGTAATTGTAGTAATCTGGTCAATTACAAATTGGTGAGCCCGACGTACACTCATCCTTCGTGTATCTTTCCGGTAAGTCAAGCTTTTTTCCGATTTTTGTCGGCATTTATTTTTGGGTACGTATTTTTGTGATTAAATCTAAGCGCATATTATGGGCCTCTACCGCCATCACAGTTCCCAGTTTCATTCCACAGGCCCCTGAGTATTAGTTATACTTTTTTGAAACGGAGCTTAGCGCGAAGAATATCGTAGATGACGCAGCGATGTTCTCTTATTTGACACAAAACTGTCGACCGACATATTACTGCAGGTTCGCGACGCAGTCCTCACTGCCTCCGAAGGCGACCGCTACCGTAGCCTCAAACAAGCTGTGATTTTCCGCACGGTCCCGTCCGAAAGCGTGATGCTGTAACTGTTTTTGGCTATCTGGAGGTTGTCGGGAAAAAGCCATCTACCATATTGAGATGCGACGACTACTGGGTCAGCGCGTATGGACGAGTCGTTAATTCGGGAACTTTGGGTCCAGCGCCTACCGGAGTACGTGCAGGTTATTCTAGTTTCAGTGAAAAGTACTCAGATATCTGAGCTGGCATAGATGGCAGATGGCATCGCCGAGTGCATAGACTCTCATCCGGATGCCCATATCACCGCCGTAGCAGCAATACATACACACGAAGTAATCCCAATGATAACAGAGCTACAAACCTTATAGCTGGGGTTGCAGAATTGCGCAGGGAGGTTCAAGACATCACACTCAGCCACAGGCCACAGTCACGCACCCCAACCCACCAGCGCGCAAAAATCCGTAATAAATCACCAATATGCTGGATTCACCGGAAGTATGGCGAGGAAGCGCGAAGTTTCATAAAGCCTTGCGCATATCGCACCTCGCGAGCGGGAAACTTTCGGGCCGACAAGTAACGACGACTACCGCCGTCGGCCCTAAACGTTCGAGTCGTCTATTCTATATAACCGATAAGCCTACCGGTATACGTTCTCAGGTAGACACCGGTGCAGAGGTAAGTTTGCTTCCGGTAGATGCGCACACAACTTCTAGCCCAGTAAGCCAGCACTTGAGGGCAGCAAACGGATCTATAATAACAACCTTAGGTCAACGCTTTTTGACTATCGATTTAGGTTTGCGTCGTGAATTCCGCTGGATTTTCACGATCGCCACGGTCCCGTTTGCCATACTAGGCGTCGACTTCTTGCACGCATTCGACCACCTTGTAGATTCTCGGCGCTCGCAACTGATAGTTGGAGCTACCCGTCCTAAAGTTATTGGTACCCCGAGCAGAGATGCAAGGATATATCCGGTATTTAGCTACGGCGACACCGAACCATCATATGCACCGCTGCTTGCGAACTATCCTAACTAATTACGCGCATTGCCGACTGTACTACCCGTGGTCTCCACCCCAGTGGAACACCATATTACCACTAGTGGGCCCCCGGTTTACGGAAGACCGAGGCGGATAACGTCTGAAAAGTTACATATAGCGCGCAAAGAGTTCCAGCACATGCTAGCATTGGGCATCATACGACCTTCCAGTAGCCCTTGGTCATCTCCTCTGTACATGGCACCCAAGAAAAACCCAAACGATTGGCGCCCGTGTGGTGATTACCGCAGGTTAAATAAAGCGACGGTACCCGATAGGTACTAGATCCCGCATATTCAAGATCTGGCTGCCAATCTCCACGGGTGTACCATTTTCAGCAAGGTAGACCTGGTTCGAGCGTATAACCAAATACCATTTGCGGAAGCAGGCATCCCAAAGACGGCAGTTACCACACCGTTCGGAATTTACGAATTTGTCCGTATGCCTTTTGGTTTAAGTAATGCCGCTCAAACCTTCCAGCGGTTTATGGACCAGGTTTGCAGAGGTCTGGATTGCGCTTACGTTTATCTCGACGATGTACTGATTGCTAGCGCATTCAAGGAGGATCACATTCGCCACCTAACGGCAATTTTTGACCGTTTGTCCAGTCATGGGATAACGATCAATGCGTCTCAGTGCAGTTTTAGCCAGGCTCTAATCAATTTTCTGGGTCATCGACTTTCAGCTTCAGGTATTCAGCCACTGGATGAAAACACGGACGCCATTCTAAACGTCTCAGAGCCAACAACTTTTAAGGAGCTCCGCCGATTTCTGGGACTGGTAAACTTTTGCCGCCGATTCATCCCACAGTGCGCACGAATCTACCAGCCCTTGAGCGATCTGCTCCGTGGTAGTGCTAAGACATTACTACTAACGGAAGAAGCCAAATCGGTTTTCACATTGCTAAAATTGCACATAACAATCATTCAATCACTTAACCACTATAGACCTAAATTCCCGCTGTCATTATTTACGGACGCATCTGCCGAAGCAGTGGGGGCGGTGCTTCAGCAATACGTTGACGGGTCATGGTTCCCTATATCGTTCTTCTCTAGACGGCTCTATCCGACGGAGACCCGATATAGCACGTTCGGTAGAGAACTCTTGGCTATCTATCTCGGCATTGAACACTTCCACCATTTTCTGGCGGGCAGACAGTTCACCGTGTTTACTGATCATAAGTCCCTCATCCACTCACTCAGCAAGTCATCAGAGCGATATTCTCCTAGAGAGACGCGACACCTGGATTTTGTCATCCAATGCACGACTTACATACAGCATATCGCAGGTGCCCAAAACCCTCTCGCAGATGCACTCTCTCAAATAAATGTAGTAGAGTTGCCGTCCTCCTGCCGCAGCGCAAGCTGGTGACACCGAAACAGCCCAGCCCAGGGACTCCACTTCCCTTGACATTAGACTTTTACTCTTGCCTGATGGCCTGGGCGATATCCTGAGCGACGTTTCACAAACCACACCCCGACCACAGATTCCATCTGCATTCAGGCGGCGCGTGGTTGAGGGATTACACAATCTCTCCCATTCTGGCATTCGTGCCAGTGTTGAAATGATAACGGCTCGATTTATTTGGCCAAAAGCTAGTAGGGATATTCGAAGTTGAGCCAAAGCGTGTCGTGAATGCCATCTCACGAAAATCCATCGACACACCGAGTTTATTAGGAAATTTTGTCGAACCGGATGAGCGCTTTTCACACATACACGTAGACTTAGTCGGCCTATTGCCCCATTCACGTGGCCACACATATATCCTTACGATAATCGACCGTTTCATCAAGTGGCCTGAGGCCATCTTACTTTACAACTTCTCTACCGAGACAGTTGCGCATGCCCTCTTCGAGCGTTGGGTGGCACAGTTCGTTGGCCAGTATCGTCACTACGGACCGAGGTTCGCATTTCGAGGGTGCCTTCAGTAAATTGCTAGCATCACCGAGCTACAGCTTACCACCCCGCGACGAATGGGATGTTCGAAAGGTTACACAGGCAACACAAGGTGGCGTTGATGGCTCATGGGGGTATTGACTGGAAAGAAGTCCTACCGATCGTCCTCCCAGTTTTTAGGTCAACCATTAAAACCCCTTTGCAGGCTACCGTAGCCGAATTGACATACGGTCGCGCTATTGCTCTACCTGGCCAGTACGTCGCTCCGCACAAACAATCACATTTCGCCTACGGGGATTACGTGGCGCGCTTGCGCCATTACATGGGTCGTTTTTACCCATCAACCCCGCGGCTTCAGGCCAAATCATCACATGTCCCAAAGGAGTTGGCTAATTGTCCATATGTTTTTCTCCGGAATGACACGGTGAAGCAGCCTCTTCACCCTCCTTATACTAGACCGTTCAGAGTATTCGGCGGTCTCCCAAAACGGTCCTCATTGACCGTGTCGGCAAGCATGACACTGTCTCAATCGACAGGGTCAAGCCGGCTTTCATGGACGAGGAAGTTATCCCACATGACCCAACGCCAACTCCGGCACCACTGGTCATTACCCCTTCTGTATCCACAGCTAATTCGAGCCGGCCACTACAGGAACCAAACGTGATAAACGGCAACCAGTTCGATTCGCTGATTTTGTCGTAAATAGCTTAATACTTCCATATCTTTTGGCATACACGCGTGCAATATTTCGTACCTCATTATAATCACTCTGTCGTGGCCCTAAACCCATGCACCAGGGATTTTTCTTTTTCTTTCTTTCCCTCAGGTACGCACACACCCACCGGTGACCGTCGCGCACCCTTCCTGGTCCACCTACGCTTGCCTCCAACTCACCCGGTACCGAACCATTAACACACGAGCAAAATTGTTCCAACACGCCTGTCATGTTTCACAAGGTTTTTTACCAGCCCAGATTGACACACCAACCGATTCTCCTGGCTGGCGCAGCCGTTCAAATCCTTTTCGGGACGCAGGGAAACGCATTGTGACTGTGCGCATAAAAAAACACTTTGAAAACCAAAATATTTTGACCGCAGCACAACACGGTTTTCGAAGAAATCGTTGCTGTTTATCTTACCTTTTTGCAACGTTCGAGGATTGGACCAAGGCACTAGAGGAAGGTGAGGCTGTACATGTTTGCTACATCGACATTTCCAAAGCCTTTGACAGAGTCAAACATTTTAATTTAAAAACATTTTAATAAAAAACCTCGAAGCTAATGGAATATCTGGAATGTTGCTGAATTAGATAATGGACTCTCTTACTGATAGACACGTCCAACTTCGCGTTGGCAGCACCTTCGCTCGGAGAATGGACGTCAAAAGTGGAGTTCCGCAAGGCTCGGTGCTTGGACTTCTATTCTTGGTGTATATGAACGATGTAGTAGAGGATATTGGATGTAACTTTATACTATTTGCCGATGATATTAAAATATGGAAACGTGTCAGGTCTGTTAATGACTGTATTGCATTACAATGGGATATGTGCACCTTATTTCGTTATTCTGAGTCAACTGCGTTACCATTAAACTATGCGAAATTTACAATGTGACGGCTTGGAAAATCTATGCACCATACTTATCAGCTTGGCACGGAAGATCTCGTCTGGACCACAGTAGAAAAAGATCTCGGTATCTAGGTGTCCTTTAACGTTAAGCCTGGACGATAGAGCCTGTCGTATCTTCAGTCTTCTAAAAGGATATTTAGGATTTTCACGCCCGAATCTTTACCCATGTAAATTAATACGTATATACGTCCTGCTATGGAATATTCTATAAAGCCTGAGCACAATTTCTGAGAAAGGATATCGAACTACTTGACAGGATTTATCATCGTGCGACAAATTTGGTGTCCCGTTACAGAAATTTGCCTTTCAAAGAGCGAATGTTAAACATAAATCGACATTGTTTTACCCAACGGCGGATAAGGAGTGACCTCCTGCTGGCATGCAATTTCTTGCATGCTGATAACCATCACCTTAAACAGTTGTTAAAGTCCAATGGCGTAAATCAAACACGGAAACATCCAAATGATTTAGGCATTCCACATTCTCGGTTAAATACTCGTCGTAATTTGTTTTCGGTAAGAATTTGTTTTACTTGAAACATTTTGCTTGAAGAAATTACATGCTCGTAATCTGTTGCAGTTTTCGCATCTAAACTGAATGAGTATATGACGCGCCATGCGGTATGTGACTGTCACTATTGATTTTCAAGAGAGCTTTATATACACTTCACTTTATATACATGTCATCCTATGGCTATTGTAAGCTTACTAGTTTTTCTACCATTAAACATTCTGCGTTCTGGATTCTGAGTTCCATACAAAACCCATTCAAGCCATGATATACAAGGAATTATTGGTCCCGTGAGTTTATGATCATGGTATCCAATTCCATCCTATACTGCAATAGGTATTTTTATCGTGTCCGTTTTACGTGGAGCAGTGTACATCCAAAAGTTGCTCACTTAACTAGCTTGCATGGCTTTCAACTGAAATGAGACGAATTGTTATTGAATTATACGATTCCGGATAATTACATTCAGTTTAATGTCATTGCACATCATGTTTTATACAGCTACATTTCACTTTTACCATCCTATGTTCTTGTTAAGCTTCTTGATCTTTAGACCATGAAAACCTTAAGTTACCTTGAATTACACATGTCCCGAAATATAAGAACAAATATCCTCATTTCACGTTTCGCAGTTTCAAAAGAAAGTTTATCAAACCGAAAGTAGGCATGAGCTATTCATAGGATCGCCAGAACACAATCAAAATGGGCAAAATGTTGCAAAATTTAGAATCGAGTCACAAATCTTATGTAAAAAGATGGAATCAGCTTTTAGTGAGAATTCAAAGAAATGTTAGCATCAATTTTGTTCGGAGTATAAGCAATATTTGTATCAATTTTGAAATTAGGCGGCACCAGTTATGCAATAAAAATGTAAACAAGTCTCCGGTTGCCAACGGAAACACCCGCAAACATTGATTTTTGAGCCAGTCTATTGTGTGAACAAATATGTGAATAATGCAATCAAGTTTATAGAAGTGTGTTGTACCGACTGGATGAGAGGATATTATCGCTCATCTACAAAGGTCTCCACGTTCTGACACAACAAATTATCACCATGTTACGTTTCTTTCATTGATTTAAAATGTTATGGAACTAATTTTTTCATATCAAAACCCGAAACGCGTTGTCCAGTGAGCAACATGAACTTCAGACATCTCGTTCTTGCTTGATTAATCAACGTAAGGCAATGCAACTCTGAACATGAGCATAACATAATGATGGTTGTGTACATGTGTGCTAATTGGAAATACTAAAGGAAACTAAAGGAGCATTATATAATCATGAGTAAGCGATAGGAGGCTGGCAGTGGTGGGTCACTACTTAACTGGCTAGATTCTAAATCCTTGATCACGAAGCAGCAGTACGTGTTGACATTAGCGGTGTAAAAACGGGTTTGGTTCTTGACGGGTTCTCATTTTATAGTGAAGACACTTTCAAAGACATTTTACGTATAGTACAATATTGTCGTACAGACATTCTGATCGCTTGATTGGCTTCTCGTCCTGTGACTATTGAACTTAACTGAATTATCCTGCTGCATAAATTTGAACGGGTCATTAGGTGGTCACACAAATTAAACCTTCCGTTAAATCTCATTAAGTGCTAACTGTTGACATAACTGATTGACGAGATTTCTGAACGGCGTCAAGACCCTACATCGTGTTTAGGAATTATTTGGTACTTGTCAGTGATTACTTTAAGATGGAAAACCAGTATCCAACTGCGGCTCGGTGTGAACGCACGGTAAGTTTTCCTTCGGAAATCGGTGCAGTCGTGCAAAAATTCAGATATATTTCCGCCTCTCTAAAAGGCATTATTTTTGTCACATCTAGGATACTAATTTTAAGCATAGTGACTTCACTGCCTCAATAACATTGGTCAAAACACAAGTGTACGTATCTTGTAATAAGCATCATCTAGTGTCTGTAAACTGCAGGCGTAATGTCAATAAAATGTTTTCACTTTTCGCTGTAGTTTAACAGGTGACTCTATTGAGACCCTAAATATCATAGAGATGTGTAACGGGGTTGAAATAAATATTCATTCAACCCACGCACCGAGCTGTTCTATACTAAGCCTGACATTTCACAGCTTTGCTTATAGGATCGTGAGTGTCACAAAGAGGCATTTTACAAATTCAAACTCACAATAATTCGGCGAGCTAATCTTTTTGTATTAGTGGGTGATAAGAAACATGAGCAAAACATAAACTAAATAAAAAGTTAGAATTTGAAGCTATTATTTAATAGGATATACACAACGAAACACGATGTTCAAACACAAAGTAATCACAAAGTTATTCGAGGTCGAGCGCTCGAGAAACTGATTGATGACAAAATCATAGTTGTTCACATTCCGTTAAACACCGCAAAATTTTGTTTACTGCAGTCTAATCTGCTAATGGTGCAATCTTCCAATGAGTTGTAGAGAGATTTTTCTATTAGAGGTAAACCGAAAGCCTTCAAACTGTCGTCGTCAATCAGTGCAGATGAAAACTTTGGATAGAATGTTTTCTATATACATATTTTGTTCGTGATCTGAAAACGATTGTTACGCGTTTGCTTAAATCCACGATATAATCTAATTGGAAATTTGTTTCCATAAGCAAAAATAGATATCCATCCTATATGTTTTGACTTATTTTTTCTTTAACTTGAGTCTAGTATCAAAATATAATCTGCATGCGAACTCTCTGCTCACTAAGGGAGAATGCGACCCTTATAGAAATTTATAACGGAGTGGTACTGAAACTGGAAAGGATTTAAGTTCATTAGGTATGTGATGATATTTCGTCGCATAAACCTTATTTCGTTCAGCATTCGGCGTTCTTCATGCGATTTGTTGGTACTATATTTCGTGCAATGTAGGTGTTCTCTTTGTCAGCACGATGAAAGGCCCGCGGTTGCGGAAAAATTGGAAAAATGCATGATTAATACAAATGTTTTCCTTATATCTAGACAATGTTTATGAATAGGGTAAGCAAGTTTGCGTAAAATTTACTCTCAGACCTCAGCACGCTTAGGAGTGCATCACGCTATTTCAATGATTAAATCACGTTTGCATAAAAATTACCCAATACCAGCAACTTTTGCTGACGGCTTCAATATTATCGCTGCAGAACAACATGTATTTCGTAGAGGACACTCATGTACCTCAAACTTACTTTTGGCTCGGGATTACTGGACCAGATCTGTTGATGAAGGTAAAAGAGCAGATGTTATTTACTTAGGTTTCTCTAACGCCTTTGACCGCGTTGACCATGTAATACTACTGAGGAAGCTGCAGTCATTCGCTTTACCACCTATATTGCTTTTCTGTGTAGCTGCATTCCTGCGTTCAAGAACTCTTCGCGTGCTTGTTAAACAGACCCTATCAGAGCCGTTCCCAATTCAGTGTGGAGTAGCTCAGGATTCCGTTCTTGGCCCGCGTCTATTTTTGTTGTTTATCAATGACATTGGAGGATACGTGAAATCACCGTTTCTTCTATTTGCGGATGATATCAAGTTCTGGGGCTTCATCAATTCGTCTGACGATACGTCCAGACTGATATCCGATCTAGACTAATTGCGTGAATGGTCAACGATCAATCGCTTACTATTCAACATTGAAAAATGTCACGCATTAAGTGTTCGCTTTTCTGGCGACCCTAGGTATATTCTAGGTGGCAAGAACCTCACTGTCACAACGCAAGATGAGGATCTCAGAGTCATCGTGGAACATAACTTGGGCTGTTCTGCCCAGTGTAAAAGTGTTTCAAACGTAGCTAATAGAAACGTTGAGCTCTTGAAGCGGACATTCGGAACCATTGATTCATGTCTCTTCCCGCTTCTTCTTCAGGCGTACGTCAGGCCACACTTAGAATATGCTATTTCTTTCTGGAAACCATGGTTAAGGCGTGACCAGCACGCGTTGGAACAACCACACAGACGTTTTACCAAGTTTGTCAAGGGACTTGGCCTCGCCAGTTACCAAGAACGTCTAACAACACTGAGATTGTTTCCAAAGGATTACCGTCAACTCCTAGGCAAGCTGATCCTTACGTATCTGATATTGACGGATGGAAATCACCCATGTGGGTGAATGCTAGAATTACCACTGCCCCCTGGAAATCGTGGTCATCCCTTCAAGCTAGCACATCGGCACAGTAGACGGGACTGCCGGAGACATTTCTCCGCCATTCGGATTACTCGTGCTTGGAATGAACTGCCCAATTCTGTCGTTTCTGCTTCATCTACCACTTTTTTTAAAGAACGCATTGACATTCATTTCTATAATGTATTGCACAATTTTTAATCATACTTTTTCTATTATGATCTCTGTGATACTGCACCACTTTTTTCTCTCTCCAAAGCGTTTACTTCCCAATCAATATAAATTACGTTTTTCCTCTCTGAGCTGTGGATATTTTTCCCGACCCAATGTATTAACTATCCTGTGGTTATTCTATTAAGCTTGTAGCTTTTATTTTCACAATACACTATTGACCATATACAAAAAGGGTCCATTTCGGATGTACGCAACTACAGGCCAGTAAGCCTGACAAGCATTCTTTGCAAGTGCTTGGAAAAATCATTCGGCACCAGGTATGTAAACATTGGTAGCCAATTCCTTACTTTCCGATGCCCAGCACGGATTCTGGAAAGGAAGGTCCTGCCTAACCAATCTTCTAAGCTTCTCGACGAAGTGACATTACGCCTCGATGAAGGGAGAGTAGTCGAAGTCTGCTATCTAGATTTTCAAAAGGCATTTGACTCGGTGAACCACAGGTACCTTCTGCACAAACTAAGTATGTGTGGCGTCACAGGTGACCTACATCGATGGTTAGACAGCTTCTTAACTAATCGCACTAACTATGTTTAGATTTGCAGGGGAGTGCTCGCAGGAATCACTGATTCTCAGTGGAGTGCCTCAAGGCTCGGTGCTTGGTCCATTACTTTTTCTTATTTTTGTAAACGACCTGGCAGCGTGCTTGAGTTCACGCTGCTTCCTCTTTGCTGATGATGTTAAGATCCTAGGAACTGACAGTAGAGATACGCTTATCTCTGATTTAGAAAAAGTAATCGAGTGGACAAAGACCTGGGACTTGCCACTAAACCTGGGGAAGAGCTGTCTTCTGACGACTGATTTAGCGACAACCCAACTAGAAGTTGGTGAAGGAACTATCAGAATAGCTGCTGCTCAGAAAGTGAAGGATCTTGGCATTACTATAACAGGCGATTTTAAATGGGCTACTCAATGTGCCGAAGCTGCAAACAAGGCTCGCCGAGAATTGTTCAGACTTCGCCAAGCGTTATCTTGCCGAAAACCTTCAATCTTCATTCCCTTATACAAAGTAGTCGTGCGGCCTCACTTGGAGTACTGCGTTCAATCCTGGGCACCGTACTTAAAAAAGGATATAGCATGTCTCAAAAGGGTCCAGCGCCTTGCGACTAGGATGGTTGAGGGTCAGGCAGGTAAAACTTATGAGGCTAGACTCAAGGACCTCGGTTTGTTCTCACTAAAGAGACGGCGGCTGCGAGGTGACCTAATAGAAGCCTTCAAGCTTCTAAAGGGTCTTACAGGTGATAATATTACTGAAATCCTTAAACTTGCACCTAAAGCAGCTACAATGGGTAATTCCATGAAACCTCTTAAGAGTAGGCCCAGGTTGCTGGCACGTGAGCACTTTTTCAGCAACCGTGTGGTCAACTTCTGGAACAAGCTCCCAGATTGTATAGTGAGCCTCCCAAATGTGTTGAGCTTTAAAAGGGAATTAGACGTTAAATGGTCTATCATATTTCCGCATATTGTCCAATAAAAAAACTTTATAAAAAAACAAAAAACGTATTTTTACTTTTTTATCATATCTGTCTAGGCCTGGACAACCTGACAGTAAATTAGCCCACATGCAGTCTATGACTGTGTTTCACTTTACCTCAACTAGGCTAGTGATTTCATACACCACACATTGTTCACGCATATTATTGCATTGTTTCCTGAATAGCTGACCTCTCACCGTGCTGGTGAAGAGAAACCCTACCGTACTTTCCAGATATTCGGAAACAAGAACGTGTGAAAAGTACGAACTGTATACTCGATATCGAAGTGCCGGGTGCTCAACCGCATACCGTCGAAGGAAATCTGGGCGCGTGATTGGCTTTTAGCCACCTTCAGCCCTGTGCAACTTGAACTTGATCTTGGTCTAACTTATAGAAATCTCGATGTCGGAAAGATATCACGTTAGCAAACGATATTGACCAATAATAGAAATTTTGTTTATTGAAAGTGGACGCTTTTCCAAAGTATTTCACAGAAAATACATCCAAAGGATCCATTCAATATCAAACATTTACAACCATGCGCTGATTTGAAACGACCTTGATTACAGTGGCGGATAATTGATGTCACGATTCGGCTTCTGCTTCTTCTTGATAGACGACAGTGGGCCAAGCCCTTATGAGCTGCATCTCATTATATCAGCAACATATTCCATGTGAATCTCTCATAAAGTAATCCTGTTCACTGTTGTACTAGTGTTGTCCAATAGTTCATCCTCTACGATGGACGTGGTCTCAATTGTCAGACCACGATCCATTACCTTAACGCAAGAGGCTTCCGAACCTGATGCTCTTGTTCAAAGTAGCACTCTAAAAACGTGCAGCTCCTTGGGGTGCTTCGACCGATGTCCCATTATGATTAGTTTCAGAAACACGAATAACCAGCGCCTCGGTATTATACGCAAATGTATGCAGCATAAAGAATATGTGGGCTGAACTTTCTCTACGGGTGGTTGAGTTACACCCAATGGTTAGCGCTTTCTGAGACCTGGCTGTCTGCGTTCAATGATGTGCCGATAAAAATAAGCGAACAGTATCTCGTCATTAGATGCGATAGGAGTGGCGTTGCACTCCTGGAATATGGTTTGCAAAATATGAGCACAGGTATATCTCTAGCTAGTGAAAACGTCCAAGTTTTCACGAGTATCCTGACTTGCTACAAGTCATCTCTCGAAATTGCTTGTGTCTATGTCACACCCAGTGCAGCCCAACAGGAGATTCCACCGCATATTGAGACGTTCGACGCTTTGTTTCACTCAGCTCCCAGCGTACACATCTTGGGTGATTTCAACCTCCCAGACATAGATTGGCCCGTCCTTACAGGTGTATTCACCGAGCAATTCGAAACTTTTCTCGAATGGCTCCATAATCAAGCGTTGCATCAGCGTGAGTGATCCTACGAGGTTTCGTCATGGATGCACTCCATCCACTCTTGAAGCCATTAGGTATTTAAAGTACCTACCACTGCTCGGCAAAAGTGATCACGCAATGATAAGCTTCGAAGCGGTACTGCGTTTTTACAAACTTTTCTCTCGTTCTCAACGCAATTTAGGCGTGTAGACTATGGCGGCAATATAAGCTATCCCTTACTTCTGGTTCTTGGGTCCACTACAAAACCGCTCGGAACTTTTGTGTTAAATGACAGCGTTTGCTCAAACAGGATTTTGAGTTATCTTTAGCTGGGGATGCTAAATCCAATCCGCAAAGATTTTATTGCTATACACAGTCTAAAGGCAAAACCAGGGAAATCATTGGAGATTTGAAACTGAAGGATGAAAATGTAGCTGATACCGACCTGTCTAATGCGACCATCTCAAAGTTTTTCATTAGCGTTCAACGACGGGATAATTTTTCAAATGCACCGTCTGGGTAGCTTAGCCTGCCACCTGGCACCCCTGCATTAGATGAGTTGTCCTTCACGAGGCTGAGGTGTATGACGCACTTACCCATGTTCGCGTCAACAACGCTTAGAGACCGGATGCTATCAACTTAATTATGCTAAAGAATCCTGCCTCAGTGCTTACCTAACCTTTGTGTAAGCTCTTCAATTCATGCTTGCACCTGAAAGTGGAAAGAAGCCATAGTCGTGTCAATACACAAGGTGGTTTCAGTTCGACTTTTGATAGCTATAGACTGGTCAACGTGACTAGCATCGTCTCGGATGTATTAGAAATACTATTGCGTGACAAAATCTGTCGGCATTCTCTATTTCACTCAACATGGATTTCTTAAGGGTAGATCCTGTCTGACTTACCTTCTTTTCTCAATACTGCCACTAAAATTCTGGACGAAGAAAAGCCAGTCGAAGCCCTCTATTTAGATTTTAGCGAGGCTTTCGATTCCGTTAGTCACCGCCTTCTAGAGATCAGGCTAACAGCAAAAGGCATACGGGGTAGTCTACTTGTTCGGATAAAAGAATCCCTTACAGATGGGACATTTATAGTTCGGGTGGGATCCACGTTGTATAGCCAAACCGACGTGATCAGTGTGGTCCCTCAAGGCTCAGCACTCGGTCCTCTTCTATTCTTGGTTTTCATTGATGACTTATTTGTCTTGAAGTGCCCGTGCTTCATTTTCGCGGAAGATGTGAATTTCATCTGATCAACGAACGAAGATACCTTGATGCACGACCATGAGCGGGTCATACTAGCGGTACCTCCCACCGATCCTTAATAAGAGCCAACTCTTGTCAGCACTAAGGGATAAGATTTCGATCCAGGTTTCGGGAAGTTCCCTGTGTTAACGCTGCACAGTGTGTTAAAAATTCGGAATTACTGGTTAGGGCTGACTTCAAATGGGAGGACTATTGTGCCGCGGCAGCTTAGTTTGCATGCAAGGTACTTTTTCGGCTGACATCAGTGCTATCGAGCAGACGTATTCCTGCACTTTACAAGGCATTAGTTGGGCCGCATCTTGAATATTGCGTTCTGGCGTGGTGTCCCTAATACAAGAAAGACACCATTCGAATTGAAAGCGTACAGCGTCTCGCAACTCGCATGATTGAGGGTCAGCGAAGTAAACCTTACGCTGCACGCCTGAAGTCTCTCGATCTTTTCTCCCTTAACCGCCGTCATGTAGTAGCATTTTCTGCGTGCATTTCCATTTCAATGAATAGAATTCGACTTCATTTTCTGAATGTGACTGAAATTCTTCGAAGTTATTCGCTGAAATTTTAACTGATTCTATTGAGCTTGAACTGTTAATTAGATGGAATGCGATTTCTCTATGAATTGCAGTGGAACGTTGAATAATTCATGTATGCGGTCCAGCGGTACTGACATTCTTCGATACGTCAAAAAATTGTTCCGCACCGCGTCGTCAATTGACAGTACCGCTGGACCTCATACAATAATTATTCAACATTCAGCTGCAATTCATATAGAAAGTCGCATTACATCTAATAAACAGTTCAAGTTCAGGAGAATCAATTAAAATTTCAGCGAATAACTTCGAAGAATTTCTGTCGCATGCAGAAAATGAAGTCGAATTCGATTCATTGAATTTGGAAATGCACACAGAAAATGCTACTACAGAACAGGAGTTCCAGTTCCTCGGGAATTGAGTTGCAAACAGAAATTGAATCAAAGCTACAGTCCGACCCCGACATTAAGTTACAAAAAGTCAGTGAAAAATGTCATAGCGTGGCGAAGCATAAACCTGAATGAGAGCACAACATACACCGTCTTCAATCTCAGCCGCAGATGCTGTTGAATAAAGCAGGAGAATCATCATCATGAAGCACAAGTGTGGAGCCAGACAAAGTGCCAAGCAATATGAAGCAGGAAAAGCAGATAAGCAAGCGCGTGGAAAAGGGAAAGCAGGCAAGCGGAATACGCAAAAGCAAATGCACAAAAAAGCAGCTTGTTTTCGTAGATTCACTGCATGCGGTTATTTGGTTTTTTGTTTTGTTTTTGTTTTTTTGTTTTTATATAAAATAATACCCGATAAAAAATTAATGCACACATAATAAAATACACTTGCGCCACTGACTTCGGTTTGTAGCCATATCGCGTAAGGTTTCCAGCCAACTATTAGGTGGAGCTTTTGGACCCCACTCAGGCAAACGAATACGTCCAACTGAGCCTAGCGCTACGGTGAGTTTCTTCATCCCAAAGCGCCACGTCATGGACTGGCCACCCGATCTTTTCTCCCAGCTTCTGTCAGGTTCTGCTAATAAGGCGCGGTACGGTAAACGGTGAGTAGGCATTCTTAAAACATGTCCCAACCATCGCAAGCGAGCAAGCATCAGCATTTCTCTCAGTCCGTGGCCACCTGGTCCTAACACCCGCTTGCAGACATCTATATTTGTAACACGATGCTGCCACCGAATGCGAGCAATTCTACGCAGGCAATGGGTATCAAAAACAGAAAGCCGACGGACATCTTCCGCTCGGATAGACCAGGAGAATCAGTAGAGGATTAACTGTTAACAGAATACGGCGAAACAAACCCCGTGATGTCATGTCTGAATTTCGAAAGAAAGGGGATCTTGAACAGTTTAACCAGAAGCATTATGTAATCACTCGTGTGAAAACTGTTGTTCCGAGTTACGCTTACCGTGGTGCAAGACCGAAAATACTTTCTAGTGAGGATGAAGTTTATGTAGAAAAGATACGTCACCATGGGAAGTAATGGATGCCAGAAGCAATATTTAAGAAAATTGGAAATATAAAGTACATTTCAGACAACGATACGGAAATTCGAAGTACACAAAACAACCATCAAACATATTTTCACGAGAAATCCTCATAAAGCAGAGGCTCTACCCAACAGCCTCCTCAACCATCCAGCAACGCGTTACCTGAAGCCCTTAGTTTATAAAACTAGAATCCGGCCTATCATCATCTGCTTAGCTGTCAACCGAGGATGCCCAAGCAGTCAGTTACACGTTTCATTTTCTTTCGAAGATGGGTGGTGTAGTGTAGATAGCGAACGGACTTTCGATCAAGCATCGATTAATATCGATCGTATGTTCTTATTGTGATTATCGTTCACTGTACAAACATTGTGTTATTCATTCGTTCGTTCAATACACGATTTCAGTTACGGTTTTGTTCTGTCGAACCCAAGTCTGGGCCAGTAGCAGCACATCACAGATATAACAAGTAGCCCAAACTTTGATGTCGTCGGCAAAAAGTAGACAATGTAGACGAATCTAAAAGTTCATTAACATACACTTTGAAAAGTAACGGATCCATGTGGAACCGCGGAAGTTGGACATGCAATCGGCGACTTAACTCCGTTAACCTCGACTTGTGTAAGCGGTAAGTAAGGAAATCTTCCTTCCAATTCAGAACATGTCCCTTTACACCGAGAGCACAGAGCTTGAGCAGTAGACGCTTGAATGAGACACGGTCAAAAGCCTTACTGAAATCAATAAAGACAGTGACTACCGAGTGGCCCAGATCAATTTCAGCTCACCATTGCTCGCGAGCAGTGATGAGATTAGATGCGCATAATCGTCTTTTCGTAAAACCATGTTGACCAGATGTTAACTGACTGGTTGTACAGAGAAAATCTTCTAGTTGTTTTTTCAGCAGTCGTTTCAGAGTTTTCCCAACTTCCGAGGCGGGGGTAACCGGTGTGTATTTAGCCAGATTACTAGGTTCACAATGTGACCTTCTGCCATTGGTGGTACTACCACATTGTGGATCTGCGATATCATGCATTGCTGTAGCAATCGCATTCTGTTTTCGTGTGCGGTTGTCACATACCATAATGGAGAAATCCTTTTGTTCGGCCGCCACGATAGGCTTGCTGAAACGTAAGCTTTGCAAACTTTTCGAAGCTTATGTGCTAATGGATGAAGTTCTTGGAACCAGAAAATAATAATGTGTTATGTGCATAGATGCAAAAATCGTTCACCGTTCTCTGTACGCTGAATATCTGGGCACAATGCACCATTAAGTTGTGACTCATTATCATCTGTTCGATAAAGTTAGGAGTTCGTACTCCCAGCTAGAATCTGATCTAAATGATAACTGAATTCTCCAATGCAAGAGTGTGTTGAGTTTGTCTTAGAAAATATATCCACTCATCCCTACAGTTATTTTCGGCTACTACGAACAAGCAACAATTAATCTGATTTCGCTAATTTTGGTTTATAGGTCTTACGGCACGCGCACCTCCTATTAACAAGATCTAATCTAGAAGTGAGGTTTTTGCATGTGATTTTTACGCTATACCTGCACCTGCTTAACCTGAACAGGAAGCAAATGAATTACCTGAGAGGTTCAAAAATTCTTTTACCATACAGCCTTTTCTCTAAAAGCCTGGAAACATCGATAGACAACGAATCTAGGTAGAGGGCAACAGCAGCTTGTCGGCTTCATTTATAAAGGTTCGTATATTCATGCATCTATGCATAGAGATGTAGCGGTCTCAGAAAATAAGCTTGGGTTTCAAGGTATGCTAAATTTCTAATAGTTTAAAGTCGGTCGCTGAAAACACTAGATGCTAAAGGATAACAGTTAGGAAATATAACTAAGAAGAGGACCAGCAGTAACTTGTTTTCGCTTACCCGCTTCTCTGTATGCATCACGCAACGGCTGATGCATTATGGATTCAGATTTATTTATAATCGTTGTTATAAGGCTAAGACCATCGCGTGAGACTGGACCTTAACGTGGTGCGATGGTTTGTGTACCTCTATGACCCATTGAGCTATGCTGGGTGGTGCTCTCCGAGCACCTTCAGAGTCACTCATACCAGGAAGGTCAATGGATAGAGGTCAGACGAACACGGTCTCAACCTAACCCGCTGCCCTGTGGGTCAGGCTTTTTAGCCAAAGGCTTTGGTCGAGAACCCTAATTGTTCTCCTGTCTAGGCATGGGCGACCTGGCAGTATCCCAGCCCGCATACAACCATGACTATTAATACGAAACCCAAATCCATAGTGCATCGGCCGTCGCGCACGATAAACAGGGTCGCCTTACCTGCTGCATACAGCAGGGCGGGTAAGCGAAAACAAGCTACTGCTGGCCCTACTCTTCAAACTGTTTCCGACCCTTCCCCTCCCCATCCACTCTTAACAACTCTCCGTCTGTCAATCCCAGCTTTAGAAAAGACCGCGCTGAACATGTTGGAACATTTTCTGTTCGCGAATCTACAGATCACTTTCTTAAACCACGGACCTCTGCTCACATCGGAGCCATGAATGTCAGGACTCTGAGACAAATAGGCCAGCAAGCTGCACTGGCTCTTACCTTAGATAGTCTATCTATTGATGTGTGCTGTTTATCGGAAACGCGCTTATATGATCCGTCTATAATTACCGAACTTACTGCCCCAAACCTTTCAACTCGTTACTTTTTGCGCTGCTCTGGTGATTCTGTAGCTGCCCTTTCAGGATAGGCGGGTGTTGGTATAGTGCTGAATTCGCGTGCCGAATCCTTTCTAATCGATTGGATTCCTTGTAATAGCAGGATGTGCGCAGTTAGACTAGCCACTAATATTAGACCAAACTCAAAATCTTCTAATCAGAGATGCTTGTTTATTGTAGCAACTTACGCTCCAACTAACAGCAATTCCGACGACGAGAAGAACGCCTTCTACGACGATCTTTATGCTCTTTTGCGACGTGCAAAAAGCTCCGATATTGTTGTCTTAGCAGGAGATATGAATGCCAGACTAGGCCGCTTAGATACATCTGAATCACAATTAGGTGGCATGTTTGGTCTTGAAAGCCAACGCACAGATAATGGTGAACGGTTTATACAATTCTGTGCACAATCTCGATTATTCATTAGCAGCCCCTCCTTTCGCCATAAAAGATGTCAATGTGCCACATGGCGCTCGCCGGATGGAAGCCAACCTTCGGCCCAAATCGACAATATCGCCATAAGTGCTCGCTGGAGAGGTTGCATTGAGGACTGCCGCTCTTTTTGGAATACCTGCGTAGATTCAGATCATGCTCTTGTGCGATGTAGGTTCTCGTTAAAGTTCTCCGGTGCGAAGCCCTCGAATGGGAAACGCATTGCTGTCGAAAAATTCTTTCAGCCTGCAGTTCAATACATTTATAGGACCACCTTGTGTAACTCACTCCCAGTTGCCCAGTATGCAACTACCGATGAAAGGTGGAACAAAATTGCAGGGATTATGCGAGCCGCCGCAATAACAGCCTGTGAGACTGCACAACCAACACAAAAGTCCCACTGGATTTCACAGCGCTCTATAGAAATTCTTCACCAGCGACGCGAAATACCTCATGGTCCTGGACACAATACAGAGCGTAGACGCGTGAGGAATGAACTTAAACGGAGCCTAAGACTAGACAGAGAAAGGTGGTGGCTAAATAAGGTCGAAGAAATGGAAATAGCAAATAATGCGGGTAACGTGCGAAAACTCTTCCAACTTATTCGATCGACTGGGCCTACGAAAAAAGGAGTGAGTGAGACTATAGCGGAATTAGACGGTACTCTTATCACTAATAAGAATCGCCGCCTGTCACGCTGGGCCGAACATTTTGAAGAACAATTCAGCTGGTCGCCCGCAACAGAATCATTCCCTCACTTGAGGCAGTGTGATCCTTGGCCTGTTAGCGTAGATCCCCCTAATGATTTAGAAATTAAAGCATGTATCGAATCCATGAAAAGATTCAAAACTGCTGGCCCCGATGACATACCGCCTGTTTTGTTCAAAGAAGGTGGCCAAGTAATAATCAGCACATTAGGAGATCTCCTCCGTGAAGTGTGGATGTCAGAATCCATCCCTCCGAGTTGGGGCGAATCAGTTATCATACCTATATTTAAAAAAGGTGTGCGAAGCTCATGCTCTAATCACCGTGGGATAAGTCTCACTCCCATCATTACTAGATTATTAGCGTCCATATGTCTTCGAAGATTAACATCACATAGGGAATCACAGACCCGTGAGCAGCAAGCTGGCTTCCGGCCTGGCAGAGGCTGTGTCGACCACATTTTTACTCTTCGACGGATATTAGAACTGCGGCACACCTATCGACAGCCGACAATAGCCATATTTTTAGACTTCAAAGGAGCATTTGATTCAGTCGATCGAAATGTCCTGTTTAAGACTTTGCTGTGCAAAGGCGTTCCGCATAAGTATGTCAACATACTACGCGCACTTTATGCTCATACATCCGGATGCGTTAAGGTTTACAACGAACTTTCTCCCAAATTCAACACTACAAGTGGCGTCCGACAAGGATGTCCAATTTCTCCGTTTTTGTTCAATTTCGTAATTGATGCTATCATGGAATTATGCAGCGAAGGTGCTCCAGCCTTCGGGGTTCACATTATGCCAGGCGTCAAGCTTCTCGACTTGGATTATGCTGATGACATAGTTCTGCTCTTCGACTCATACACAGATGCACAGGCGATACTGAACAAGCTATCTAGTATTGTGCCCGCATTTGGAATGCGTTTTGCGCCCTCTAAGTGCAGTGTTATTCTGCAGGACATCGACTTATCGAACAAGGCTTTATTACTTGACAATCAGGCGCTTGAAATTGTGGATCGTTTTACGTATCTCGGTAGTTGTATCAATAATTCTGCATCGTTAGATAACGAGGTCTCGGCACGCATTTCTAAAGCGACCGTAGCATTCCGCAACCTAGGTCACCTCTGGCGTCAGAAAGGACTGCCTCTGCTACTCAAGGGTAGAGTCTATAAAGCGACAGTGCGGGCTGTGTTACTGTATGGGTGCGACACCTGGACCTTACGTAAAGAACACATTCAGCGTCTCCAAGTATTTGACACCCGGTGTCTCCGCAGCATTCTAGGAGTTAGCTGTTACAATCGTATGCGCACCGATGCTCTCCGAAATAAGTTGTTTGGTAGTAATGTCGATATAGAGAAGCAGATCAACCTGCATAGGTTACGCTGGTTGGGCCACGTTTTACGGATGCCGGACCACCGAATTCCGAAACAGATTCTTTTTGCGACGCCACATCCTGATTGGCGTAAATCTCGGGGTGGCCAAACCGTCACATGGCATAGGCAGCTAAAAATTCTTACTAGTAACCTTTCCAAAGTAGGAGCAGCGCGTCTTCTAGGCTGGTGTCCCCGCGATCACATATCGCAATGGTTAGTTACGCTTCAGGATATGTCCCGAAACCGTGTTCAATGGCGGTCTTGCACTAAGTATCTTCTTGGAGTGTTTGCATAACCTTGTATGTTGTCAAGCGGAGTGACGAGAAAAGCTTGTTATGATGCATGACAGTGAAAGCCGCAAGGAAGCTGCCGTGCTGATGTTGCTCTACTCGTTCACGAAAATTGTTTGAATGCATGTTCCATTCGAGGTGTAGGCACCTCTTCCCAGTTTGTTTGTGCTTACTCTTCTATAGAAGCCGTAACAATTTAAGTCCCACCCTTCCCCATCTTTTAGGAATTTACTTTTCAGGTGTATGGCAGTAAGCATTCGGTACGTGTACCGGTGTATGCTGTCTTTGATGATGATGATGAAGGGATAAGATACTTCATGGTCATTCATTCCGAGACATGCAAAAAATATGGTTTTCGGCCAATGCCTTTGACTAAAGAGCCGTATTGACAAGACCTTACTTTGAGACTGTTCCTCTGACTTCTATCTATCAACGTTCACGGTATAAGAGGCTCTGCTTATGCCCAAACCACAAAGTCTAATATAATTAATGTATCACGGATGTGAATAAATCATCACAAACGTTTGGGTTTGGTCTCCACGCGATGGCCAAGTGCAATTGCTTCATTGCTCTGTGTATTACAGTTTTTACATAAGTGTCTTTTGAATTATTTTCTAACATTTATTCTTTTCTTCGAATTTACCTCCCATTTCGCTTCCATTTTTGCTAGTTTTATAACCACCTTTTACTTTCCAGTATTGCGAAAATCAAAATGGACATTCAACTCAATCCTATTCTCAATCTCACTCCTATTGAAATTCCTCCATCCAGCTATAAGGTATCTCCTTTATCATGATTAGATTAGCTTTTTAGTCTTTTGAAGACGCGGCAAAAAAGGTCAAAAAGCTCATTGATGCCGACCCTGACATTGTTAATCATCCTGTAAGTTCTCTCCTAATTCGATTATGGTCTGGCTTCAGATCAACCGGTCCGGTGCGCCCGATGAACTTAGATCCCTTCAAACTGGGTTGATTTATCTCGCCCTCACTGACCCAGATCGCAAACTCTCATTTTGTACAGAGATTGTTCTCATCTCTAGAGACAATCTTGCTTTCGTACTATCAGAGCTAACCCGCGTGGTGGTAGAATATTGGCCGAAAATGACACACTCTTCTCATGTATCCTATGTGTTTTTACTTGAAGAGTTGATCAAAATTAGAGCCTATGTTGACTACATCATGTTACACCTTTACCGGAGAATGTGTGGTAAGTTGTCTGAATCGTTTACTGAACGACTAGGTGGTGATTTCAGCTCAGAAAATTTGTGGCTCATTGACAGCATTTTGACAATTCTCGAAAAAAACAAGTATGTTCGTTTCGTTTCAATTCATTATGTTTCTTTTCAGAGATTGGTTGGTGACAAGGGAATTAAGAGATCCTAATAACTGGCTCCTTGCGATAACTGTGTTTACCCTCTTAAGGCTTATCCCAGACCACTTCACACCCGGTTCGGTTCGATCAGGGAATCAGATCAACCAAGTACCCTCGTTGCAGTCCATGTTAGCGTCCTTGAGGCTGCGTGAAATGGCACTCGCAGAATATTTCATTCGAAATCAGGTATGATATCCTGGGTTTGTCACACTAAGATTCAACAAAAATCAGCTGTATTCTTATTGTTGGGTGTTGTCAAGTGATGTGGCGAAGAAAGCTTGTTATGATGCGTGACAGTAAAAACCACAAAAAGGCTCCATGCTAATGTCGCTATACTTGTTCTCTACACTTGCTTGAATGCATGTTTGATTCGAGGTGCAGGCACCTGATCGCAGCGTGTCTGTGTCTAATCTTCTATAAGTTCAGTAGCTTTTTAGATCCAACCAAGTCACCATTTCATCTAGCTATCCATTTTTATAGATACGTGAAATCGCATGCAAGATCACTTATCTTTTTTGATTGCATGGTAGCGCGGTATTGTTTCTTTGTGTAATTTTAATTGACGATTTTCCGTTCGTTCATTCAACACTACCTTAACTCTTGTTGTTACATTTTAGCATATGTATATTTGTATGTATGTATGTATGTATGTATGTATGTATGTATGTATGTATGTATGTATGTATGTATGTATGTATGTATGTATGTATGCATGTATGTATGGACGTTTTAAACTATAAATACATGCTCATGTGAATGCTCCAAAATTCCCAAGATGTTCAACTGTCACACTCAAGCCGTAAAATCCTCAATTTATTATTTGCTATTTGTCTTTGTGTTGCTCGTATTTGTTGCTATTTTTCAAAGTTAATGCTAAAATTTCGCTTATCTAATTGATAAGAAACGTGTACCTAGACTTGATCAACGTTTAGTCATATTTTCCGAATAAGAAGTCCAAAATTGTTTATGTTATTCCTACACAGTTTGATGAATGTGCTATTGGTGGACGAGATTTTATTCGACTTTTACATGGAGTTGCGCGACTAGAGCCAATGAAACGTTTGTGGAAGGACTTACATGAAAATTTCTCTGCTTTCAGTTCGAAGTTCCCTAGTGAGTTTCATCTAACTAATTCGCCAAACATTATCATCTGGGCTTGAAACTCTCTCAGATAATTTTATGTAATAGTTCCCATCCCATTAGTTTTGTCAGCCTGTCTATAAACCTAAGTAAATTCTGATATTATTTATCGGTCGAATCTGAATCTGCATTTCTTCATACTGTTGTAAAAACCACAGCCAGCCTCCTATGTTTGATTTCACAGATCATCATTATCATCATTGTAAAATGCGAACACATCATCATCAGCGACACCATCACACCGGTAGCATGTGCCGGATGCTTAATTGCCATATAACCACGAAAAAATGAAAACTTAAACAATGAGGAAGGGCGGTACTTGCTAGCGACGGGATATATAAAAGAGCAAACACAAACAAACGGGGATGAGGGGGACACTGAATGGAACATGTATGCAATCAAGTTTCGCGAACGAATTTAGCACGGTATCTTCCTTGGTAACGTACAAGATTATGCGAGCACTCCAAGAAGCTGCTTACTGCATACCGCCACTGAACACCATTTCGAGACATCCTAAAGAGTATCTAGCCAATGCGACATCTGATCGCGCAGCGCGCTGGCCGTAACACGAGCTGCGCCCACTTTTGAAAGGTTGCTAGTTAATTATCTCAGCTGTCTATGTTATGTGGCGGTTTGGTCATCACGAGATCGGGATGTGGCGTGGCAAAAAGAACCCATTTTGATTCATATTCATAGATGATATATATATATCATATATAGCTGACAGTATCTTAATTCACGTTCAGTAAATGACTGTGGCACTGCGTATGGATCAGACTGTTGATTTCATGCATACATCATACATATTTAAGAAACAGCATATATGTGCCTAAAGCGCCTTGGATCTGTACAATACATTGTTCACCTATAACTATTCACCATTTGTTTTCTTGATCCTTCAGGTTTGGATTCGGTTTTGGATATCAACGCTCCCCAGTACTTTTGTCAAAGCGGAATCCCCTATGAGATGGAACATTGGATACGATGGATGATGAAAAACGTGCACTGTGTTGTTGGAGTGCCTATTCATCGTTACCAAGAACTTTTCCAGGTGAGATTTCTAAATCAGGCACACGATTCATTCAACTAGTCTCGCGTTTGTTGGTTTTTGTGGTAAAGTTGTGTTTAGAGTATATGTCCCTGTACCATAATAAATAAATAAACTAGAATATGTCGGTGTACAAAGTTTGATCTTGTAAGTCACTGTTGGATAGAATTCGCACGACCAACCTGTTCAATCACATGAACCCCATCGCACACCCACACGTATTTGTATGCATTTCCATCATACACACACACCACATAACGGGTTTCGTGCTGTTTGCACTCATCAAGCAGGGATCAGGATGCGCATGCTTTTCAACAGTTGAGAGATGATAAACAAGCTTTGAACTTGGCGCCAGCCACTCCTGTGTAGGGTCGGCACGTAAAGCCTGTTCAATTACCTACACACTGGTAAATGGGGTTAAGGCTCATGTGCTTGAACAAGAACTTCATATTTTCATGCATTTCAATCACGCAGACCCATCGGTGTAATTTAGTGCTTTTCTGACATCCGATATATAACAAATGTCAGTGCTTGCGCCAACGTTTTGCTTTCAGAAAAAATTCTTCTCCACGCCCGAAAGTCAGAGTCTTCGTGTTTTTTTGATCCGATACATTGTGACCTTTTTTCACCCGGACAATGAGATGTTGGCTTCTTCGTTGATTCCACGTTGGAATGTGATTTGTTGGATTTTGTCCCAATCTACGGTAAGTTCCCGGGCGATGTCGCAACTTGTGCCCCAGGCATTGCCGTCATTCACAGTTATTCCTTCTTCGTATTTTCAGTGCACGGTGGTCAACGCGAATGCGAAACTGGCCTTGTTTTACGATTGGCTTTTCTACAGGCATGGCGATAATGTTATGAATCTAGGTAAGCTGGCTTTCTGTCATTAGAAACAATGCTCAAGTGAGGCGTCACCTATTGTTGTTCTCTGTGACATTTAGGTTCAGATCTCTTTTTTGGTTGCGATGCCATTTTTCTGCGTTCACAATGCTTCATTACTCGTTTATTCTTGTCAACTAGTAGTTGCTTGGAGTCCGTTTATTTATGCCTTATCCGCGTAGCTGCGTCAAGTTTGAGTTTACTAATTATTTTGTTATTACGCGCACGTGGGCTCGCACACTGCATGCGCACTTCGTCGTTTACAAGTGTCGCTGCGTGGCTCAGTTTTCTTGGTGTGTGTGTACGCATGCTTGCATGTCTGTGTGTATAATTTTACGTATGC
>JACCGJ010001403.1:5308-20041 GCA_013407085.1 Atriophallophorus winterbourni | reverse complement strand
TTTAAGGAGGCCATGTTGAGCAGAGTCCAGCAACTTAAACTCAACTAAGTGCCTGCAGATCCGATCTCTGATCAGCCTCTCTAAGATCTTACACAGAATGACAGTAAGGCTTACCGGTCTATAGTTACAGACAGATGAACGACTGCCGCTTTTGTGTATCGGGATTACATCGGCTAGCTTCCAATCACTCGGAATAACTCCATGCACCAGCGATGCGTTAAAAAGACGACCCACGCTCTCAGCTAGTACGAGCGCCAAGTTTCTAATAAACTGAGGGTGAATACCGTCTGGGCCTGCAGACTTATGTGGGTTAGTTGCTGCAAGCTGAATTCTAATCTCCTCATTAGTGAAATATAGTACCTCGAGTGCAGCAATGCCATCCGATTTTACAGAGACTGGTGTGATAGGCGGGTCTATTTGGCGGTCAGTTCTCTGGACTGACTGAAAGTGTTTGAGAAACGCTAAAGCCTTTGCGACATCTGAAACTATATGGGGTCCGTTATCCTGTTGCAGGTTACCGATCCACTCGCGCGTTTTGCCTTTAGATTGGGCATAGCTATAGTAACGCTTTGGGCACTGCTTGATATTGCGTGCCAACCGTGTTTCAAATTCACGTTTCGCTGTGCGTTGCATAGCTACAGCCTTATTCCTCACTGTATCCAGGACCGTTGTGTCTGTGAAGTCTTATAGCTTTTCCAGGCACGATCCATGAATTTAATCACCCGACGCATCGCAGGTGTGAGCCACATTGGCTTGTTGCGCCGCTTGACAGGAACCAACGGAGCAAACTTATCTTGCAAGCTCGAAAGACAGCAATGGAGAAGCTGCCAATTAGCAGCCACATCTTCACCTGTGTAGTGCGGCAGGATCGTTTTAGCTCCTTCTGTTACAAGATCCCAATCTACACATTTGAAATCACGCCTCAGTTTAGGAGGAGGTTTGTCATACCTGAGTATTAGCTGAAAGCTTATCATAATATGATCACTCTTTCCTTGCGGAGGGAGGTATTCTACCTGTCGTACCATTTCACCACTCGAAGAGACTACAAGATCCAGTAACGAAGGTAAGCAACCCTGTCGAAACCTTGTTGGCTCAATGACATGCTGGCTCATAGCATGCGTGTGAATCCATTCGGTAAAGTCTTCAGACAATTTATCGGTGGAACACTGAGTCGACCATGATATGTGGGGTAAATTGAAATCACCCCCTATAAGAACCTGGGACCCCTCGGAGCGCAATAAACTGAGATTATCAAGCAGATTATTCAAATCCTGCAATTTAGCTTGAGGACTCATATAAACGCACGCTATTACCATTGATTGTTTATATGAGTGGATGACGCAGGAGCATAGTTGCACGTTGTGCTTGCTAAGCCGAACGCTCGATTCTGTAGTTCGAAAACCAAGCCCAAGAAAAATGGCAACCCCGCCACCATTTGTTTCACTAGGTCTATCGTATCTGACTACAGAATATCTGTTACTTATCATCTCGGGGATAGAATCAGTTTCTGATAACCAGGTTTCCGACAGTGCTATTGCATGTGGCCGGAGCTCATGTGCCAGGATAGAAAGTTCGGACCACTTATTTCGGATACTACATGAATTTCCATATAGCACTGTGGCGACGGGACCCAGCAAAACATTTTGACTCAATCCTGCTTGTTCCTCGGGCGTAGTACCCGAGGAGACAGCACGTTTTTTGGCGTGCTATTCTGGATGGATGAATAAACCTCAACCTCTTGAAGTACCGTTGTATTCAGAAGGTTACTAACCATCAGCTGCGGAATTGCGGGGTAAGTACTATGAACGACGTTCAGGTCCAAAGAACCCTCCGTAGTTTCTGCATCTGATACTGCCATATCTTTTTCCGAAAGACATTGCAAGCTGCCACTCGGCATTTCATGCCAAAGATCACTTTTCTTTGTAGATCCGTTGTTGTCGTCGGGCACAACAACGTGTTTACCTTTGGTGATTCTGTCCAGACTATTATAACCTGCTGGGAATTTATCACGATCGTTCTGTGAGATAAATTCAACTAAGAGAGGCCTTGGACTTATGCCCGTCGCACCTTTGGTGCCCTTCCACACTCCTACACGATGAACGCGCCTTATCGCCGTGTCTGGACGCATTTCAGCATTTCGGAGCAGATTTCTTATGCACGTCCGATCCAGTGATCTACGTGCTTTAGCCTCGCGTATGTAGGGTTCATCCTGATTTAACACCAGGACATTACGAGATTTATCTCGAATCCCTAGACGCGCTGATTTAATCATTTCAATGTCCCTGGAGACTTTCTCGAGGCTAGAAACGACAGCAGCAAGTAGGCTTGAATGGGAGGAAGGAAGCCCCCTGGTATTCAAAATCTTTTTCGATTTAGCCTTACTTCGACCTTTACGGTGCTTCGAAGGCGATCCCTCTGCCGTGATAGTATCAGCTACAGCTTGAGTTGACTCCCTATCCACTATATTGCTGTTTCGAGGCTTTTTGGAACGAGATTTTTTTCTCGTAATAACAATCGAATCAGCCTTCACTGACGGAATAGCTTCTTTGGTGCTATCGCGTGGCTTTTTAGGACGAGAAGATTCAGTCTCCGTAAGATTCGAATTGTTGGTCCTCGTTGTGCTCTCCCTCACAACTTCAGCATAAGATTTTTTACGGTTAGGCTGTTTTGGAGTGACAGGTTGCCCGGGAGAAGCGATTTTGGGTTTTTCTGAGAATGCCTTTTTCGCGGCCCATTGGCACTCGCTGCACATCCATTGAAGCCAACGATGCGCTACATACACCTTATAATGCTCGAGATGTATTCCCGAACATTTCGGATGAGCCCATCTCTTGCAAGTATGGCACTCAATACCCTTAGCTACCTTTCGGTGACATGAATTCTTCACGCAACTAGCATTAATCATTGTATAATCAATAATGGAATAATGAGCCAGAAAATAATTTCAGAGAGCGTAATAGAGAGCACGTCAAATTTGAACGTACCGCCAAGTTCAAGTTCAAGTTCAGTTCAGTTCAGTTCAGTTCAGTTCAGTTTGCACAGGACAGTATGTGGCTAACAAGCCAATCGAGCGTCCAGAATTTCTTTCGGTGGAAAGCTGCAGAGAAGCCCCCACCACTGCCAAAACGTATATTCTTTTTGTCTGTTTGAAATCTTTGCCGATCGCGAAGCCAAGAGATTTTCCGGGTTGAACTTAGGAAGCACCGCGTTATAGCCGATGCTGGAAAAAGAAAAAGCAGTTTCTCTTCACCAGCACGGTGAGAGGTTAGCTGAAGTAGCATTGTGTATAATAAAAATTAAAAAACACAGAGAACTCTAGCCCTCACTATATTTACGGGATAACGCTAAAAGATGAAAAACCTAAGCTTGTAAAGCATTTAAGGCGAGTATTCAGGAAACAACTTACCCAGTTGCGGTCCAACCCCTGCTTAAAACTAGACACGGTACTGCAGGATATAAGTTCTTCTGGAAGAATGTTCCAGAAGTTAACAACCCTAAGGCTGAAAAAGTGTTTCCTGGAGTCTAGCCGACATCGTTTCTTAGCAATTTTAAGTGAGTGGCCCCGGGTGCCCAGCTCGGGACTTAAGGTAAAGAAGTCGTTCATTTGCACGCCACTCAAACCCTTCAAGATCTTAAAGGTTTCTATTAAGTCACCTCTTAAACGACGGCGCCTAAGGGAGAAAAGATCGAGAGACATTAGGCGCACAGCGTACGGTTTCCCTCGCTGACCTTCAATCATGCGAGTTGCGAGGCGCTGTACACTTTCAAGTCGAAGGATGTCCTTTTTGTAGTGAGGACACCACGCCTGAACACAGTATTCAAGATGCGGCCGAACTAATGCCTTGTACAGTGGCAGGAATACATCGGGTCTTCTGCTCGATAGCACTGATTTCAGCCGAAAAAGTACCTTGCGTGCACGCTGAGCCGCAGCGGCACATTGGTCCTCCCATTTGAAGTCAGCCCTAACCAGTACACCCAAATCCTTAACACACTGTGTGGCGTTAACACTGAGGGAATTCCCCGCCACCTGGACCGAAATCTTATCAACCAGTGTTGACAAGAGTTGGCTCTTATTTAGGTTCAGTGGGAGATCCCACTGGTATGACCAGTTTATGACCCGCTCAAGGTCGTGCATCAAGGTCTCTTCATCCGTTGATCCGATGAATTTCACATCATCCGCGAAAATGAAGCATGGGCACTTCAATTCAGAGGACAAGTCATCGATGAAAATCAGGAATAGAAGAGGGCCAAGTACCGAACCTTGGGGTACACCACTGATCACGTCGGTTTGATTCGACAGCGTACATCCTACTCTCACTCGGAATGTCCTACCTGTAAGGAAGGCCTTTATCCAAGCAAGTAGACTACCACGTATGCCTTTGGCTGCTAGCTTAATCTCTAGAAGGCGGTGATTTACGGAATCGAAAGCCTTACTGAAGTCTAGGTAGAGGGCTTCGACAGGCTTCCCTTCATCCATCCTTTTAGTGGCAGTATTGAGAAAGCTAAGGAGGTTAGTCAGACAGGATCTACCCTTAAGAAATCCATGCTGAGTTACACTCAACAGAGAATGCCGACAAAGATGCTGACAGATTTTATCACGCAGCAGTTTTTCCATTACTTTCGAGACGGTGCTGGTCAGGCTGACCGGTCTATAGTTACCAACAGTTGACCTGCAACCGCCTTTGTGTATTGGCACGACTATGGCTTCCCTCCACTTACTGGGAACAACTCCTAGTTGCAGGCATGAATTAAAGAGCTGGCAAAACGGTTCGGCAAGCACTGAGGCAAGATTTTTAAGCATAATTGAGTAGATGCCGTCCGGTCCCTCAGATTTGTTGACCCGAACATGGATAAGTGCGTCAAACACCTCAGCCTCATTGAAGAACAACTCATCTAAAACATGGACACCAGGTGTCAGGTTAAGCAGACCTGACGGTGCGTTTGAAGAATTATCCCGTCGTTGAACGCTACTGAAAAACCCTGAGAAGGCAGTCGCCTTAGACAGGTCGGTATCGGCAACTTTTCCGTCCTCCAGTTTCAAATCCCCTATGTTTTCCCTAGTTTTTCCTTTTGACTGTGCGTAGCTATAAAACCTTTTCGGGTTGGATTTAGCATCCCTAGCTAGAGATAACTCAAAATGCTGTTTGAGCACACGTTGTAATTTAACACAGGCATTCCGAGCGGTTTTGTAGCGGGCCCAAGAACCAGAAGTAAGGGATAGCTTATATTGCCGCCATAGACGATCCCGTTTACGGGTAGACCTACGGACTCGAGGAGACCACCAGGGTGGCCTTCGATGCCTTCTCACACACTGCAGCGGAGCGTGTTTGTCTTGTAACTCGTTTAGATACTTAGAAATTCTATCCCAGTTTTCATTTACATTTGAATCGCTAGATAACTGAAGGGAAGATTTTGAAGACTGCAAGAGTAAACCCCAGTCTACACGCCTAAAATTGCGTCTAGGACGAGAGAAAGGTTTGCGAAAACGCAATATCGCTTCGAAGCTTATCATTACGTGATCACTTTTGCCGAGCGGCGGTAGGTACTTTAAATGACTAATGGCTTCTAGCTGGGACGACAATACCAAGTCAAGAGTGGATGGAGTGCATCCATGGCGAAACCTTGTAGGATCATTGACATGCTGGTGCAGCGCATGATTATGGAGCCATTCGAGAAAGGTGTCAGATTGCTGGGTGACTAGACCAGTGGGGACAGGCCAATCTATGTCTGGGAGGTTGAAATCACCCAAGATAAGTACACTGTGAGCTGAGTGAAACAAACCGTCGAGTGTCTCAATAAGCTGTGTAAACTCCTGTATGGATGCACTGGGAGTGACGTAGACACAAGCAATTGCGAGCGATGACTTGTAGCAAGTCAGGATACTCGTAACAACTTGGACGTTTTCAATGGCTAGAGATATCCCTGTACCCATGTTGTGCAAACCATACTCCAAGAGCAGTGCAACGCCACCGCCTCTCCTATCGCCCGGCCTATCGCATCTTATGACGAGATACTGTTCACTGATGTTTACCGGCACCTCATCAATCGCAGACAGCCAGGTCTCAGAAAGCGCAATAACCCTTGGGTGTAACTGAGCCACGCAGAGAGAAAGTTCAGCCCACTTATTCCTGATGCTGCATACATTTGCATACAATACTTGGGCACTGGTTATTCGTGCTTCTGAAACTAGTCCTGTTTGGCCCTCGGTCGAAGCACCCGAGGGAGCTGCACGTTTTTTGGCGTGCTACTTAGAGCAGGAGCATCAGTTTCGGCAGCCTCTTGCGTTAACGTAACGGACCGTTGCCTGACAATTGAGACCGCATCCATAGAAGAGAAGCAACTACTGGAGTCATCGTCTCGGGTGCCATCGTCAATTGCGCTAAGACAATCAACGTCATCTGGGCCGGACAACAAGACTAGTGGCAAAGTGCTGTTCGGTATGCCCGTCTGTGACTGAATAGCGTTTTGCGCTGCATCCGGGTTAAGAATGACCGATGTTCTCATTGCTAAGTTTCTCCTATTGGAATCAGAATCATTTTGCCGAATCCGGGACGGAGGGTTGTCGGGCTTCACCTGAAGTTTATCTAGCGTTGAGTTTGCGATATACTCAGCCCTAGCCAGGAATGCATCCCGATCCGCCTGATAATTAAATTCAACCAGGATTGGTCGAGGGCAGTTACCCATCCTCCATCTTCCTACTCGGTGGATTCGCACTGTGGAAGTAGAAGGCTTCATATCCACCATTCGGAGAAGATCGTTTATACACCTACGATCAAGATCTCTGCGAGACTTAGATTCCTTAATATATGGTTCCGCTCGATTAAAAACTAGTACATTTCTAGTTCTAGATTTCGGAGCAGAGGAATTGCTGTGCAGTGATTCGATTTGCTGACGCAAACCATTTAATTCCTGAATAATTTGCTCCAGCATAGGCGAACCGGCATCAATTGAATGTTGCCGTTTTCGTGTACTAACCTTACTGGCCTTAGTACGCTTCTTGGAGGTGCCAGCTACATTGGCCACCTTGGGAGTGGCAGCTTGCCTGGGTGGACGGGTTACCTGGCTAACCTGTTCGACTTTCCCCTCAGCTGCAGCTAATCTAGATTTTTTATTCGCACGTTTTTTCAAAGTTCTCCGTACATTGGCCTCCTTGGGAGGATGGTGTAACTGGTTAACTTTGTCAACTTCCGCCTTGACTGCAGTTGTCCCCGGGCTCAGGTTTGCGCTCAAAACAGATGCATAGGTTTGAGTGGGTACGACGTTAGACGTGCTAGGCGAAATTTCACTATTTTGAGGCTTTACAATAACAAAAGCAGCGTCACTGGCAGCCTTATGGCAGGAGCTGCAATACCACTGTAACCAGCGGTACTTTGCATAAATCCCATAGTGAGATTTATGTATACCAGAGCAGCTAGGGTGAGCCCAACGCTTGCACGCTGTGCACTCAATGCCCCTGGCCACTTTTTGCAGCAATTGCCGTTGAGGCAAGCATTAACTGTACTCATCGTACGGCGAGAGATATAAGAAAGATAATGTACCAGCAAGATTATAGACTGATTTAATCACAAGCGTAATTAATCAGCACGAAATATAATAGACGATTTGCTTTTTATAAGGTAGTAAAATAGTTAGTATATTTTACAGTATTTCACAGAATAGCGAAAATGCGTAATAATTTTTAGCAGAGCGTGGAAAATACAACCAAGTTGAACGTACCGCGCAATCAACCCGTTGTTGTCCAGGCCGTCCTTCCGTCCCAGGTATTTGCAGCTTCGACTAAGAAAAACGGAAAGGATTTCTCTTTACCAAGCCGGTGAGAGGTTAGCTAGGGGAAAAATTTGTGCGTACATGTAAAACATAACATATAAATCGAAAATTATATAATCAGATTCTTGTGCACTTGTTTTAAATCGTGTTACAAACCGTATGCATTTAAAATGTAAAACATTTTCATGCTAATTTTATCGATGGGCAATTTACATATTTAGGGAAATAAGTCATGAAAAAGCTTATTCCACGAGGCATCCAAACCCCTTTTTGAACCCTCCTATCAATATGAAAGCGATTATTTTCTCAGGCAGATTATTGAAGAAGCATACCACTCATTCATTGAAGATGTGTTGCCTAAGATTCAGACGATTGTGATTTTTTGCGAGCTTTATTGTATTAGATATAGTTGAAGGGTTGGTCGCTCAAAAGAACAGGTTTTGACAACCCTCGTCGCCAAGGCCTTTCAGGATTTAAAGGTTTCAATTAGGTTGCCAATAGACGCCGATGCTAAAGTGTTATTATACTTGAAGAAATGAGACGTTCATCGTAGTGTTTCTTACACATACTTTCAGCCATTTTGGTAAGCAGACCTTGGATCCCCTCTAGTAGTAATATTTCTTTGTCGAAGCAAGGTCTCCAGACTTGCACGCAATATTCTAAATGAGGCCTGACATTCGCCGTATATCAGGGGATAAACACTTCCGCCTTTCTACGTCATAGCAGATTTAAGCCCAAAGAGTACTACTCTAGCTCATTGTGCAGCTAAGGCACATTGCGCAGCCGATTTAAAATCCACGGTTACGACTATGTTTAAATCCTTAACCTTCTGAATAGATTTAAATTTGATCCTACGGCTATTAGCTGTGTCTGCAATTTTGTCGACCGCTACAGACAACAAATGACATTTATAGCAGACTAGTGTCTCTACACATTCATCATTGCACACTTCTATTTATCCTATCTCTCACTAACATATGATTAAATAGTCCATCATCATCACGTGTATATTGATCGATCTTCGCCGCCCGGCCAATGACATCGACCAATTTCAAAAATATTCAAATGGCGCAGAGAAATTAACATCAATTACATCAACAAGCAGCGAACAACAATAATACTTCGATTCATCATTTCCATTTTTCATTTTTCTTCAATCTTCATTGTACTGCACAACGCCGTCACTCAAGAAAAGATAACATACGGAATACGAGTGTTCTTCTGTGCGGCAAGATGACGGGGTTCAAACACAAAGCCATTGCTAGAAAGCAGTCTTCAGAAAACACCTCTTGAGCTTAAAAACAGTGGAATATCCCATCATGTGACCACTTGATGAATTTTCAATATATCTCAACAGATCACCATAATAACTGGATCCGGTGAATTTGACATCATTAGCAAACATAATACAGGGACTTGAGATCTGAAATGCCAAATCATCGATGAAGATCTGGAAGAGTATTAGGACTCGTACTGAATACTGTGGGACCCAACTGGTAGATTTTAAAAATTAAGACGTAATGTCGCCTACAATGAACTGGAATGTTCTATCTCGAAGAAAACTGGCTATCCAGTCGTGAAGCATACTAGGTACTCCTTTGGCCATGAGCTTATTCCATAGGGACCAGTGACTCACCGAGCTGAAGAACTTACTAAAGGCCAGGGGTTGGGAGACAGTAGTAAGTATTTTGTAGGCGAGGATGAGATCACCTCGCATTCTTCTTTGTGTAAGTGTCCTCAGTTACAGTCGTCTGAGTCGCCCGGCGAATGGCATATTTCCGAGTCCAATGACAAGCTTAGGACCTCTCTGGTATATGCGATCCAGAAGTAAGATGTTTTTGGAGCCACGATGTCCAGGCTTTTGCGGCATATTCTAGAACCGGGTGTATATGTGTTTAGCATGAGAAGAAAACACCTACGGGAAAACGTCCAAATATCCGTCGTAACATGCCGAGCAGCCGAGACGCGCTTTTGTAAACGGCTTCGCATTGTAGACCATTTTTTAAACTACCGCAAATCCAGACACCCAGGTCCTTTTCTTCTTCGGCGTACTGCAGGTTTTTGTCGCCGTACTTGTATTGATAGGAAAAGCCAAGGTTACGACCGACCTGAATGATCTTTCACTTTTTCATATTCAATGACATTTTATTTTCGGATGACCAGTTGTAAAAACAGTTCGAATAGTTTTGAGCAAAATACAATCATCAGCATTGTTGATTTGCCTACATACTTATATATCGTTGTGATGAATTGAATTGAATAACCAGCCCAAGAATGTAATTAAGAACAAACCACGCTCACACGAACTACAGTATGTATTGAATAATGTAGCTTTAACAACAAGAATTTGAATTACGGAATTATTGATTAGTATTGATTATTATTCAAACAATCATCACAATCGTCAACAATACCATCTTACTGTCACTCCGTATTGGTATACCGTTCATGTAGACTGGGAACAGTATTGGTCCAAGCACTGAGCCTTGTGGAACACCGCTAGGGACATTTATTTTCTTCGACAATAGGCCGTTAACAAGAACTCTGATGTGTCTGTTGCTGAGATAATCACTTATCAATTCATATAGTCTTCCAACAATGACGTATTTCTTTAGCTTGTTCGAGAGTAAATTATGATCAACTCTGTCGAAAGCTTTAGAAATGTCCAGGTAGCACGCATAAATACATCCCCTTCACATCTACAACCCTTATCCAATCGTATAAGCTTATCAGCAAATTGGTTAGACAAGAGAGATTTCCGCGAAATACATTTTGGGAAACTGCCAAGCGTTGGTTCGTTTCCGGATGTCGCACTATTTCTGCGGTTAATATTTGCTCAAACACTTTTGATACCGAAGAGAGCGATATCACTGTCCTGTAATTTTTAACTTCAAAACGTCAAACACCTTTGTAAATCGGTATAATTTGTCCCAGTTCCCACTCTTTTGGCATCACGCTGGCTTGGTGCAAATTATTAAACATGAAGGATAGAGGTTCAGATAGCTATGCATGACACGTTTGAGCAGTTTTGGAGTTATCTTGTCTGGTCCCTGAGATTTCTTTACGTTTAATTTTCGTAAGTGCTGAACTACAACCATCGGAGTAATCAATACTTTACTCAAGGTTGCTCGGACAAGCAGAATGATTGATTCCCGTTCATGCTTCGTGGATTTCGGTGCAACAATTCTGGTATAAAAGTCTGATAACAGATCAGCGGTCTGATTATTGGATTCTGTGAAGTCAGACGAAGTTTTTAAGGCAAAGTCTCCTGGTTTAATATTTGTTCTATCGTTCACAAGTCTATATATAAGCTTCGGATTCTGGTGCACCTGAGAAATCAATTACGATTGAAAAGCTTGTTTATCATCTACAATTAAACTGATAACTTGGTTTTGCAGTCGTGTACATTTTGCCCAAGAATCAGCTGTGCTGATAGCCTTGTGAAACTCCCATGCTACTGCCTTTTGTTTCATCCACTTTTTAGTCCTGCTTCGTAGAGAAAATTTATTAATTTGAGACGTTTTCTCCAAAACCAACATTGAATGTTCATCCAATATAGATTTCAGGTGCTGTAAGAAAGATCGCTAATGACTATTCGGATCAGAGTAATCCAGTTGTGCGAAACTAGTGCTTTGTAACTCGGCGCACAGAGCACGGTAGTTCACCCTTCTGGCGCATTTCGTCCCGTCACTATTGCGCCTAGGGCTACAAACGTACTGGAATTCAGGACAACGTGATCGCTTCGTCCGATTGTCGGTTTATAAACGATATTCTCTACAGATGTGGGATCGGATATGCAGCGACCAAATCGTCACAGAAACTAGTTGCCTGCTACAAGCCACAAGATTCTTATACCGGGAGTGACGAGCGTTTACGAATCGATCCCAAATCATAGCAATACGTCAATTCACGCTGTACTATATTGACAAAGACGATTAACGAGCAAAATTGAACAAACCTCAACGGTAATCGAATACAGGTTTCAATGCAAACCCAACGTGTCCAATAAACGGGAGTCAAACAGCTCAGTTGAGAGCACAAAAATTACCGTTTTCCAATAACGGTAAACACGGGTTACGGACAAATCAAAATGTGCGAAGCCCAAGTGCAGTTAAACAAAGAAACAATGTTCGGGAAAGAAAACTCTCACAGATTCAACATTTAGTTTGAATGTTATTTTTAATTTACAGAACAAACAAAAAATACGACGGGAAAATTATGACGCAAAAAACTGGATAGCGAACACGGGTGTAGGGTGGAAAACAAATTTCACCAGTTCGTTTGATCTTGCTTGACCGAAAGAGGAATTTTCAAGACATCAACGCGGATTCATACATGATGTAAGTATTAGGTCCAAGTTAGACGGCTGGTCTGATCATCATTCGCTCTTGGTATGGGATGTGCTGCATCCCCTCAAGGAGCTTTGTCACCCGGTAGTAAATTTTATCCAGCAATCCAATGTCTTTATGTAGCCACGGTGCCCAAGCTGGGATCATGTGTTTTATCGTCCGATGGATGTAGGTATTCAAAATGCGGGAGAGCGTTTTAGGAGAGAACCGCCCAAATATTCTCTTTAGCATACCCAAAATACCGCTGACCCAATTGAAAATTTTTCTAACAATTTCTATTCGGTATCGACTTATTAGTAATCCAGATACCGAGATCCTTCTGAGCGCTGGTTTTCATGACCAAGATTATATGTGTGCTCGTTTTGTCGGCCAAGTAGTAACATTTCACATTTATGTATGTTGAAACTCATCTAATTTACTTTAGACAAATCGAAAGCGTCTTGCTTGAATCGATCGAATTTGCTTCCATATTTTTATGTCATAAGCAAAAAGAACCATCTTGTATCATATTACTTGCGCAATATCATTTATGTATAACAAGAAAATGGATATGCCCGTGCACTGAACCTTGAGTGGCGCTGCTGGTGACGTTGATGATGTCTATCGGCCAGCTAATCCATGATCCAAGATTGCACTAGCTTTTGCAAAAACAGGCTGTGGTTGACCTTATCAATCGACTTTGATACATCAATATAACAGGCGTTCGAACGAATAATTGAAAGTTCTGATATAAGAAGAAGAAGAAGAAGAAATTGATTTTATTCGTACATACGAATTTTCAGCGGTTACAATAATTTCACCACAAATTTAAAAAATGATCAACATGTCCTGACATCGAGTTACAATTTGTCGGCTGAACGATTTTTCTTGTCCGTCTTAATTGATTGACATACGATTCAGTTTACTAGCAAAAGTTTTTGGGTCAAACGTTTCACTGCAAGTCCCGGTATCTCGTACTTCGTTCTAAAGTGCACGTCCAAATTTGACCTCAGTTGATTCGAAAATATTTGATGCATTTTAACGTTGGAGAAATTAATTGTATGCACTCCAACTGATGCATTACGATCGTAATTTACTAGTTCATGCACCGGAATGTGGAATTGAAATAGTTTTTCTGCACAAGATACCAGATGGTACCCAAGAATCCCTGCAACATGCATCCCGCTCATTAACCACATTTGAATATAACTACAGCTAAATAAAAACAGAAAATCATATCAACAACAATCCAAAATAAAAAATGATCATTTTAAAGTGACGGGGTGGAATGATCACAAAATATACGAGATCTGTAAACAGTTTTTGGATCAGGGTGTTTGGATCAATCACCAATCGAGTTTAAACGAAACAGCCCTGAGACAGCAACAGATGGGACAATGTAATCTGTTTTACAGTAAATCGAATGCGGCTGGCCAATCTTACTGACTGACATAAGGCTGAAAGTGTTCACAAAAGATTTGCTTTCGCCCATGTCTAACGATGTCAAATGATGGTGGGTTATTCCTGAAGTTCCTCATAAGGTGGTTCCCAACCAGTTACACCGGAGCCATTTTGGGATTAGTTGTATGAAATGTTTAGCTCGAAGTTACGGTTACTGATCGTTCTTTAACAAACGAATAGAAAATATTGTCGGAGAATGCAACAGTTGTTCGATGACTGCCAAAGTGCATCCCAAATGTGATCTACGATGATAGCGAATACCCGAAGGCCGATGGATGCGAATCTACGTTGATTTTGCGAGTCATGTGGAAGGCATCTATTACTTCATACATATTGATACATATTCAAAGGGATTTGAAGTTTCACTATATCCAGTATCCTTCAGTATAACTGAGGCACATGTGTTCGACCACGGCTCGCAATTCACGGCTGATTCTGAGTTGATTCTTCTCCTGGATTAAACAGCATTTACGTCTGCGATCGAAGTCAGATTATGCTGTCAAATCATCTTAGATTCTTGTTGGAGATTTGGTGATCTCTCACATTCTTCACTTACTCTTTGTAATTTGATGTCGGTGCAGGATCCCGGCTTTGATGAATCAGTTCTTGGGATACCGCAACTCATGAATTGTAAACGCATCTTGTGTGAGATTTTTCACATTTGATAACTCCAATGTCGACTACATAATGTGACTGTGAATGAAAGTTCTAGATTGTGAGCCGATGTCCAGAACTTGTAGTAGACCAGATTACTACAATGATTGTCCCAAGAACGTGCGAGTAAAAGGCAGGTTGACTGGAAGATTTATAGCGGTAGCCAAAAAGGTACACGAAGGTACATGGTAGCAATCACGGAACACGAATCAACGGAAAGTTCGTTATCAAGGTCAATTGTTGTGTACAGTAAAACAATGGTGTTACACAGCCCCCTTCCAAGAAGTCTGGTCAGAGGAGACTTCTGATCAGGAATTGACAATTGAACTGGCCGAGTGGTGTCAGGTCGTTCCAGGCTAGAACATAGTTTCTCAGCAACCAGTAAGTTCGAAGTCAGCCAAAGCACTTGATCTGCGTGGGTCGATTGTCGGTGATGACCAGGGTAGGATACACGAAAAACCGATCAGTACTAAGCCAAGTCACGTCTCACATAGAGTGAACGTGCTGCCGGAGCCGAATCACA
>JACCGJ010001402.1:5114-30945 GCA_013407085.1 Atriophallophorus winterbourni | reverse complement strand
TATGGTCAAATTTCCCAGACCTAGATAAAAAATAAAAATGGTAGTGCAACTCCACCGTGTAGCCGCAAGCAGCTCATTACCGGTGGTCAATATATTTATCGCGATATTACCTACGCACTACAACTACTGTTTAATTGCATATCCGTGCTGATTCCCTAACCAGCGTTAATTTAGCAAGGGTCGTTATTGACGCTCTCTCGTCATAAAAATCTCTTTTATGCTGTTTTGTTGGAATCGTTATGATTTCCGGTTCTTGATTCTAAAACTTTGCGAAGCAGGTGACACTGCACACATATCTTATTCATAGCACACTTTAATCAACAGTTATTATAAACCATGAGCCCCACTTGGTCAATAGCAAACTAATGATTATATTTTTTGTGTCCATCCTTTAAACGATCTTAATCGACATTCAAGATCCACGGTGCACCGTAAGTCTGACTCAACTACTTATACCAGCATTGTGTGCTGGTCAGGTCAAGGCCCCCTAACTGAACTTGTCCATCTAATTTAAAGCTGTTTCTCGCGTGTCAGTAACTGGGTCAGTCTTCTTACTGGTTTCGCATCGATTACAATGAATCTTAACTTCGATCGGACCAATTATAATTATTGGTTAATGTCTCTCCTTGTTCACTCATCCGTCTTTGTTGGTCGCAAAGCATAGCTGCTACAATATTATTCAATTACTCAATAATTTCCTGTTGTTTTGACTTTATCTTCTCATATAATCTTTAGTTTCAAGCATCGCCGTCGTTTGTTAGTGTGAAGCAGTCCATCAGAACGGCTTCAGCCTGCTTGTTGCATTTCGTGGTATTCCGTTTTGGCCAGTGTTTGTCTGATAGCACACACGAAGCTGTATATGTGTTATGATGTTTTGCAAAGTCAAGAATAAATCCTCAGTCGCAACTTGAAATTTAGGTTAATGTGTGGGATTACGCTGAGTTCCAAAATAGGTGCAGCATCAATGATTGAAATACTTTTGCTATTACTCCATTACTCATTAATTGTCCTTTAAATTCAGAATATACACTTGAGTAGTATGATACCTTCTAATTCACCTATTGGATGGGACGCTAGGTGGTTGTACTTACTTCTCAACTATTGTTGATACACTTTTTACTCCCGGGTATGCTGCTTGCAACCGAAAATGTGCATCATCGGTGTGATTCGAACCAAGAAGTTCCGATTGAAAGTTCGGACCATATGTCAGAGTGGCACTTCACGTTTGATATGTTGTGCTATTGTTTTAGTATGCTTGCTCGGTGCTAATTCTGTTGTGCTTGCGTGGAAGAAACTTTTCATAAATATACGAACCACCATATGAAAATTATAAAGAATTTAACTTTATCATAGAATCATCCACATCGGTGATTCACCATTCACGTGTACAATGACATTATTAGCGTCAATATGCCTTCAAATATTAACATCGCATATGGACTAGCAGATCAGAGCGCGAAAATTCGGATTCCGGCGTGGAAGAGGCTATGTCGACCACATTTTTACTCTTCGACAGATCTCAGAACTGCGGCACACTTATCGGTGGCTGACAATAGCCATCTTTTTAGATTTCAAAGGAGATTTGACTCAGTAGATCCAAATGTCCTGCTTAACACTGCTGCGCATAGACGTTCCACAAAAGTCCATCAACATACAGCAAAGGAACCCCGGGTTTTGGATTTCACATAATGCCCGGTGGCAAACTTTTCGATTTGGACTATGCTGATGATATAGCTCTGCACTTCGACTCCCACATATATGCACAGGCGATACCGAACAAGCTAGCTATTATTGTACCCGCATGTGTGGCTGATAACACTCAGTGTAATGTCAAAAGAAAGAATCCAGTGGCGAGAATCCGAAAGAAAAAGACACAAAAGATCAAAAACGGCATGTGTAAACAGACAAAAAACCCTTTTTCATCATGTACCCTCTTCATGGTATACTTGTTGGCACATCGTCTGTAAAGACTTGTGTAATAATAATAATATATAATAATAATAATTGTACCCGCATTTGGCGTGCGTTTTGCACACTCCAAGTGCATGCGCTGCTGCAGGACATCGACTTATCAAACAGCACTTTATTACTTGACAACCAGACGCTTTAATCTGTAGATAGTTTTACGTATCTCTGTAGTTGTATCTGTAATTCTGCATCGTTAGGTGGTGACGAGGTTTGGTTACTTTTGAGTGACAGATAAGGCGTGTTATGATGCATGACGGTGACCGCCACAAGACAGCTGTGGCGCTGATGTCGCTCTACTTGTTCACAAAACTTCATTGAAAGCCTGTTGCATTCGAGTTGTGAGCACCTCATCCTGGTTTGTTTGTGCTTACTCTTCTATAGATCCTCTATCTGTTTAATTCCCTCTTTTCCTCATCTGGTAGAATATTTTTATCATGAGTGTGTGGCAGTTAAGCATGCGGTACTTTGCTGTCCCCGATGATGGTGATATAGAGAAGCAGATCTACCAGTATAGAATACACTGGTTAAGTCATGTTTTATGGAAACGAACCACCGGCTTCCGAAAGGATTCGTTTAGAAACGCTACATCCCGATTAGCGAAAATCTCGTGGTGGCCAAACCGTCAAGTGGCAGGGACAGCTAAAAACCCTTACTAAGAACCTTTCTAAAGTCGGCGCAGTATGCCTTCCAGGCTGGGCTCCGCGCGATCAGATATCGCAATGGTCAGTTACGCTTCAGGATATGTCCCTAAATGGTGTTCAAAGGCGATTTTGCACTGAGCATCTTCTTGGAGTGTTTCCTTAACGTTTTATGTTGTCAAATGGAGTAACGAGGAAAGCTTGTTATGGTGCATGGCAGTGAAAGCTGTCATGCTGATGTCCCTCTACTGGTTCACGAAACTTGATTGAATGCGTGTTTCATTCAAGGCACCTCATATCAGTTTGTTTGTGCTTGCCCTTCTATAGAATCCGTAGCTATTGAAGTCCCACCCTTCGCCATCTTTTACGAATTTACTTTTTCACGGTTGTGTGACAGTTAGGCATTCGGTACATGCTACCAGTGTAATGCTGCCTCAGAGGCTGATGATGAGTTCTTTATACTTTTATCAACCGCTAGATTTCGCTTTTCGTCCACCCAGACCCATGAATACGGCTAAAATAAAACAGATTTTATTGCATGCATTGTATCATTAAATAAAACTTAATTTAAATGATAAAATCATAAAAGTAATAAGTCAACTCAATGATAAACTCATCCTCGGTTGTTCGAAGCATCTTCCTCTTCATCCGCCTCATCCGGGCTAACGTTCAGACCTCTCGCATACTGTTGTCTTATCAATTCCAATGTCATGGGAAGCAGGCGAATATCTGCATCGTTGGCTCGGTAATCTCTGTGCACAGTGGGGTTCGAATCGAGAACAACAAAAAATATTTGAAACGTACTTTCCTCCTGTATTTCCTCGGAACTTAACGAAATCATACCTTCGTTCTCACTGGTCATGGTTGTGAGCACTCCAGGTTCGTCGGAATTTTGCTGAGTGTTTGCAGTATGTTCTGCTGTCACACTTTCCTGTAAGCCCGGATGTATTCTTAGTTGGGCCCTTGTTGGTTGATTTTCCCCAGGTTGAACGACTGCCGAGCTTGATCTTGCACCATTTAATGCCTGAGTGCCCAAGGTTTCGGTTCCAATGGTTTGTTGAGGTGTAATTGTTGCTGTCTCGTGGTCGTCGTTATCAGTGGAAGGGATTCTTGTCGGTCGTTCAGTTGGTGTTGCCGGTATAGGATTCGCCAAATCTGTTGTGTCTATTGTAACGTGAATTATCGGTCCATTTGGTCGGGTTGGAGCGTTTCTACGCCACCATGGGCGCTGCGTTCGAATTGCCGGGTTATTTGGTGGAGGTGCTGGCACAAACTGCCGTGTCATCCCGAAGTTCAATGGAGTGAGTGGAGGGGGATCCGGTGGTGGCCATTCAAACACCCTGGCTCCACGATTTCCAAAACCTGGGCGCATGCTGTAGGCATACATAGCAAACGGATGAGGTTGTCTCCGAGTCGGAGACGCTGAATTAGATCGATCTTCAATGCGTGGTAGTGATTTTGAAAGTATCCTAGGTGCTATTTTCGACCATTTGTTATTATTTTCCTTGTCATCGTCAGACGTCTCCGGTAGACTCGTCGACCGGAATATTTTACGGAATGCGGACATTTTTTATTTACTCGAGCTCGCGCACACTCCGATGATGGTCCATTTTAAGTCTCTTACATTTTCTCTCCCACGTGCCTGTCCTTATTTAAATGGGGCAAATCGATGTTCAATGTTCACGTGATTTGAGACAACACGTGAACTAGGACTGTTTTCAGTGCTGCCAAAGCTAGGTAAATTTGTTACCGTAGTGGGACACGCAAGCTAGTTTTGGTTAACATGTACGTTAATTGATCCGACAAAATTACCTCCTTGATTACTTTATTGTTATTCTTCATTTCAAACATCCAACGCGCGTGGTCATTTTTGCGACCGAGTTCTCAGTTTCCAGGTTTCAACGGTAATTACATGTTTTCTTGTTTTATGTCGATCACCAACACTTTTATGTTACTTTAATGCTGAATTTCAACCATATTATGTACCACTTCATATTCGTTTCGGCTTCACCGAAACCCCAGTCCATATACGATTCACGTATTTTGAATGAAATCACACATTAAAATACATTTGCTGTTGGTGAAAATCTGTATTTCTGTTTACCAAGCAAAATCGGCCGCCGCTATTTGCGGATTTCGTTTGTACCTAGCTGCAACGAGATGACTTGAATCTTAGTCTAAGCCTGTACCATATTATTCCGACCCTGATAATCATCTCACCACCAAATTTAACAAATTCATTTTGTTCTAACTGTTTTAAGAGTCATTTCAAGTTTAGATTAGCACGAAAGACTCGCAATGCCAGTCCCGGTGGCGCAATGGATAGCGCGTCGGACTTCTAATCCGGAGGTTGTGGGTTCGAGTCCCATCCGGGACGCGCTTTTACTTATCATTCTTACCTAAACAGATTTTTCATAAACTGCCTAATTTTCTCCATAGAAGCTCAGTTGACGAATCTTATTGACGATTGGGACTTTTTTATATTTTATATGTATATTTTGAAAATGCTCACTACTCACAGTACTTAAGTAGCATGAAATGTATTCTTCCATTCTGTAAATGTACCGTGGTGGAATGTGTGCACACTACGTGCGGCTCTACCTTTATACAATATAGTATAATAGAATGTTCATTACTTTATTAATATTAGACTGCTCCAAATTCTCTAGTGTAGCGGATGTCAGAACATTAGCGTTTGAAGATACTTGTGAAAATGGCCCCGTTAGTAGTAAACATGAAATAGTAGAAAACTTGGAATGCTTTAGAATTCAGTTCAGTTTGCACAAGCCGATTTGTGGCTGAGTCGCAAATCGAGCGTCCAAATTTCCTTCGGTGGTATGCCACAGAAGAGCGTACACCACCTCTGTTAGGAGTGCACCCTCCTAAAATCTTAAAACAATATCTTTACGAATTTCTTCTGGTATTAAAGTAATCTGGAATGCAACGGAAAAACTCCGCTCACCAATAGGTGAGGAGAGGCTACACGCCTCTAAAAGTTAACCACGGGATATTTTACACAAGAAGTAGAGTTAAAGCAATTGCTTGTATTTGCATGTATTTCTATCACACACACGCACACCACAACAGGTTTTGTGCTTTTTGCACTCATCAGATACGATCGAGGTCTGGGTAAACAAGATATGAACTTCTAATCCCAATTTTCAATAAGGCTGGTTTGACCAGCCTGTTCAATCGCAAGTTCCCACACCGCAAGTGGATCAGAAACCGAAATCATACTACAATCAAGTTTAAACCTTGATGTGTTAGGAGTCACTGCTCCCAACGAGCAACCCGACTCGTTGATTGGCCGGAAATTGGACACTGCTATTGATCAGTGAAAACATTCCAACTCACTGACAGTTTTGGAGTTTCATTAATGTGTACAATCAGTATCGACATATTATCGACCGATATTCTAGAAAGATCGATTTTGTCTCTTATAATGGTAGTGCTCACTCTGGTGTGATTGATATCGCAACCCGGGTGTAAATAAATCGTTATTATTCAATTGATTGGCCTTTCGCCATTCTACGTTGTTGAACAGTGAAATTTGGGATCGACGTGACTGAGTGTGTTTCTTGTTATTAAAGAACCTAACACAGCTCTGACAACCTGCAGTCACCTTTCAGCCTTTCGATTTATCCATCCAAAACGCACAGAGAGCTTAGCACAGACTAAAGCATAATCTGACTCTACACAACTGCCCCATTGTTAGGGGCAATCTTACACACACACAAACACACGCACGAGTAGCCGATAGCGGCATGAGCCATTTTCGTGAATGAGGCTGTCAATGGAGATTTCGAAGTAAAACAGTGATGCTTCTGGCAAGATAAAACCCGAACGTCAAGCACAAGCTAGTTAGCCTTTATCTATTGTCATTTCGATGACAATCACGAAGTAAAAAAGAGGATAGGTTTTCAACATTTTAAAGTAAAATGAGTATATGAAGATTAAGACGTTCTTTACAAATAGAAGTGGAAGGAGCAGACACTATGAATAAGGGTCGATAGTTCATGGTTTCAGCGAACAAATGTTTGCGATAGTCCAAACTATTTTGTTGATGAACGGTCTTTAAACTATCGCCAACGGTACGAGTGGACGGAACAATTACTAGCATACCCTTACAAGGATTCATTTCTTCGCTTAATATTATGTGCGTTATTCTCGTGTTCCCTCAAACAGTACAGTGTTAGTTGGGAACACGTTTAGTGTACTAAGGCGTTTTTGGTAGCCAGTAAACTCATACCTTTTGACGTTTAATCCGTTCCGGTTCAAGCTCGTCGCGCCAGAGGTGCTAAACGGAAATGGCATAATCGAAGTGTGATTATGGCATTAGGGATGGATGGAAAAACACGTACGTTAAATCTTCTCAAAGCACGCTTCAAAGAACCAACGTCGCGATTAGCCACAGTGACCTTTATACATTGAGCAAAACAACCGAGATCGTTCTCAATCACCCCTCCTAAGTCTCTCTCTTGGTGGATAATGACGATCTGCGCAACACCCAAAGTATTGAGATTTCCCTGTTGTCAGATGCGCAGTGCGTGATATTTTCCGTATTAAACGACAAGTGATCCGACGCAGACCTCGCGTGAAGTTGATTCATATCGGGATTTATCACAGAGCAACTAAAATGGTTGGCTGTCTGCGCAACGTACAATATGAAGATCGACTGGTGCATCTCACTGTCTCGCAGACGGTTTTGATTTGGTCTAATCCTAACTTATAAAATAATGAACTCAAAGATGCACCCTCTGAGGCATCTATTTCGCCCCCGGTCAAGCCATGTCACACGTACTCACCCACTTTCATTTGATATTCCACATTCCCACTGGAACTGCCGTCGGTTCTTCTATTCGGTGCGAATTTGTTTCTTATGGAACTCCCTACCGTCAGATGTTGTACAATCATCTAGTGAAAGGATTTTCAAGAACAAATTGGATATATTTATGCGTAGTAATTCCACCCTACATCCCGTTTATATAACATGATCTTCATACAAAAGAATATTTTTTCCATCATACCGCGACAATACATGACATTTTGTGTAACTACAAAACTATCGATCTTCCTAATGCCTCAATTTATTTCATATATATATATATATATATATTGATTGTCCGTATACGAATATCCTGTGGTGTTGTACAGTTACGAGCTTTTTTATACCATAAATTTTTGAAGCTTGAATCTTGATTGGTCCATTGATGAACACAATGTCAGTCGTGAACAGCGCATGGTATTTCAGGTCGAAACTAGCGATCAGCGATGGCACTAAAAACGTCAAAATGTTGGCTCTGGTTATTAACAAAGGACGTTCTTCCAGATTGCTCAAAAAGCGTTTTACCGAGGTGTTTACGTCTAAATGTACCTAACTTGTTTGTGCCGGTTGGGGCATCCGGGCCATAAAGGAAAGTCTTGCCACATATCGTCCATCATTCATTGTAAAACGGCTCCGGCGAAAAAAGGTTAGTTCTTGAAGTGAGCACACTTAAGCCTATTGTTTTTTCAACCATAAATCTCGAATCTTGATTGATTCAAATTCTTTCACAGTTTGAATGAATTCATTACAAATAGCCGAGCAATCGATGCAACTGACGCAGGAGAGTGGGAATTTTTTACGCGCTTACCTTACAATGGTTGTTTCATGGACTGTTTTATATTTGATCTTTCGGTCTATTTTTGTCACTGATTGTTTCAGTCACCAAACAGCCATTTTCGTTTACACTTATTATTTTAAGTGTTGACTACTTCCTACTTATCAGTAACATCAAATATGAAATATGTTAGTAGAGCCAAATGGTTTTTAAATTTTTAAATACTCAAAAATGATACACAAAAATATAAATTTCTCATGCTAAATGATTTAAAAGGCCTTACCTTCTATATATACGTTGTTAAAGTTCATAAAGTAATAATTCTCAGAACGATACTATTTCATATTCATGCGTCTGGCTGTTGATAACAATAGCCGATAATCGCAGTCGAGCACAATCGTTACCCTTAGAACCTATTTTCTTCATTTTGGGTGTTAGAATAATGCAACAATTGATAGCTAACATCGAAGTTTCTATTATTACGAACTCAACATAGATTGCGCTCTCATAGATTAGGAACTGAAAACTTGTCATAGAGCTCGTTAGAAAAAGATCTTGGAGTACGGATTAGTGGAAGTATTCAAATTTAGACCGAATTCAGCTTTCCATGATTTATTTAAAATAGACAGGTGGGATTAATTTCAAACGACACACTCACTCAGATGATACACTACTCCGTTGATAGGTTTTCCAGTTTGCCTAATGCTTGCTCATTATAATTCATCTAGAATATGATATTGTGAAGGGCATTAGAAATGTGTGGTAATCAAAAGCTTTCGGATGATTTGCAGAATTCCAACCTCCGACACAACACAAAATGAGGTAGCGCCAAAGCGGTCGAGGATGATAATCGAGAACCTTTTATAATTTGGGTTTCGGGATGATTGCATGAAAACGGTTCAAGGAACAGTATTTTTTTTTAAAAAAAGGGCTGATGGCAACGTCAGCCAGCGATACGGAATTCTTCCATGTTGGTCAACCGAGCCCAACATTGCAACGGCTTGACATGAAGCGGTTAGCACGAAATCGATTTACAAAGCAAATCAAAGTGACAACAGGTACAGACATGTCGAAAACAGCGTTGTGGTAATGTGATTTCCGTACATATGATAGGCGTATGCTTTGTTCTTTGTCATGTGCTTAATAAACGCGCATGACTAATTCGCGTTCTCTTGTGCTGTGGGCTTCACGTATGTGCACGTGACTAGCATAGAAAAGTGTCCTCAATGATGAATCTGGACAAAATTGTCAAGTGGCGGGTGGCACGGTTAAAGTTTGATCGAGTGCCTGGGCAAACAACGCAATAGACGCGGGGAACTCGATTTGGCTTCGATTGACCTGTCATAATCGCTCTCATCCCCTGAACTATGATATGATCCATTGAAGAACGCATTGTTTACTGATCCCAGCAAACTCATTTCCGTTTTGGTCACCATCTGGGCGGTTATCCTTGCAAATGCTAGGCTGTTCGAGTATGACGCATTTTATATCGGCTTTTTGGCAGTAGCCTCTAAGACGTTTTTTATAAGTTCACTCAATTTGTGTATACTGAATTCTAGTACATGTAGACGCGTCTCAATGCTATTCTCAGGAATGTTTACCTCCGAGGATGTCACTGTTGGTTTAGCCTTACAAACCTGGCAAACGTAACAAACACCACCATTAATAATTGCTACCAAATCCGAGGTCAGCGGTTTGTCGGATTTTACATGCAATTTTGACAAATAAGCGTAACACGTGACAGACCTTGCCTCAGGACTTACCGCCTTTTGGCAAACCGTGCACACGCAATCCGATACGCTTTGTTTTCTTTTCGGGGTCATTCGGTCAAGGTTGTAAGCAGCACTGTTTAGTAGTGTGTGCACAAGCAGTGGTTCTGACGATCGATAGATGATGAATAGCGTGAGCGTCGGTCGCAGGATGTTGAAAATATAACCAGTCGATAGAAATGAAAAAGATCCTTCCGTTGGCGTTAATCTTTTTGAGGACTTGCAGAGTATAAACAGCGTTGCACGCGTAGTCTCATTGAATGAACAGTATATCCTGATAATCAAGAGCTCAAAATAAGGCGACCGCACGTATCGATTGAAGAGAAAATTGAATATATGCATCCCATCTGTCTTTTTGCTGGTATTTTAGACCCTTTTAGTTTGAACCATTTCAGCGAGTAGGCGCTTCATATACGTTTATTGCATCCGCCTTATTACCGTCGTAATGTGAAGTGTCTAAAACTTGTGCATTCAGGACTAAATCTTTTATTTGATAGCGGGATACCTTGTGATGCTATTTGTATAATAGTTTTACCCAGTACTTTGTTCTCAGATAGAGAGCAAGTGAACGATTCTATTAATTTACACAAATTTTCAGTAAATTCAATTTACAAAAAATATTTCAATATTTCCAGTATAACAATAATGCCAATGTTAAAATCTGTCAATCGCCACAAGTTGATACGAATCTATTGACGTGATTACGTTACAAACAATTGGATGACAATCCACAACTTAAGCCTGAATGTTGCTGCAATACAACTTTAAATGTCCAGGTATACTTCGAGTCTCCAAAATCACCAACATCGCCTATCAGTGTTTGCTTAAAGAAGCCAGTTCCTATAATGAAAAACCATGAGGTCACTTGCCATCAGGGAACCTGTGGAGTTACTGCTTGAAGATTGACAGGGCTACTGAAGAACCCAAGAAAGATCTGACCTGTTGCCGAGGTGCTCTGTACTACCAGAAATCCAAGGGATTAAATTAAAGGTAAATCATATTGCAAAACTGCACAACCTTATTACACCGTGACTGCAGTTGCTGTCTTTCCTTCATGACAGGCTTAAATTCAAATAATTTCACTACAATATTTCATTAAAACTTGAGCAATGGTATCTGCTACCTGTCCGGAAAAATAAATACGTAGTCTGTCATCCTTGCAGTAAGTGTTTTTTATCTTTACCGCTTGGCTGTAATGTAAAGGGAGATAAGAACTGGCCATATAGCAGCCTGAAGATGGAAGGAACGCCAAGGTATAAACAAGGTGATGGACAACACTGTAACTGGTGGGGGAGAGGGGCTGGAAACGGCAGCTGGCGAACGTCTGGTCACTTATCGCAGCATTCTTGTCATTGGTCTAGCATTAACCATCTAACACACATAGATTGTGTCTTGATTCATCCCTGAGGTCAACCTGCCCAACGCTAATCTCGTTCACCTACGAATCCCTAAACACAAGAGAAGCCGATTGGTCAAAGGCGTTTATGACGCACCAGACAAATTACAAAACACGCACCCATCTTATATATGTAAAACAAACAACCACAACACTGATCTTCATACCTGTCTCTCACGGTTGTCACTTTGATTTGATTTGACTGTCGATTTCGTGCACGCACTCGCCACACAGGACTCGTTTGACTGACCTCGACGAATTACATATCGTTCGATTGTAACTGTCGTTGTCTCATATTTCCAAACCGTACTAATACAATCCTTGCGAATCCTGAACTATTAGTTCGCAATCATTGTCGTCGACCTTATCGGTGCACCTTGCTCTTGTGTTTTGTCGGAGAGTAGAGTTCTGTATATTATTCGAAAGCTCGTGATTAGCGCTCATCGCTATTGCACCTCACACAATATGAGAAGAAACGCGAGTTGACATCGACTGATCTGAAGTAATAACCCCTCTCTCTACTACATAAACTTGTACTGTTAGTATATGAGTAAAAATCCCTGAGAGTTTTTCTCACTCATTGTATTTCATTTTTTGCTCGCCTTTAAAACGCTGATCGAAATTCAGTTGTATTTTGAAAATTCCGAAGCCAATAACACCCGGTCGTGGGGTGTGAATGACGGAAAAGCATGCAAATGAATATTTTGTTTCATGATTTTTATCACTTATGCAGCAATATTGATCACGGATTATTTTTTCACCATCAGTAAAAATTATTTATTTCTCGCGGGAATGCTCATCAACTTGATCGCACGACCTGACACCTCATCAAGATATTATCCGTACCAAGTTACCCAATTCCCAGTGGGATTAGTTAGGCTGTTCTTCGAAAATGCACTTATTTATGTGTTCACAGTCAAGTAAGTGAATTTCTGAACACAGCCGATGGAAAAATTTCTACCGCATTTATTTTCGAATAAATTAGAGGTTTAAGTGTGAAAGTGAAACGTTTGGTTGTATAATTTGATCTCACAGTCGAGCAGATATAAGAGCTGACGCATGTCAGTATGTCGCTGTGATCTGCCCAGAGCTAATACCCAGAAACGGGTTTATATGAGGATCCGGACTAGGTTGTTTCCAAACCTAGATCTTTAAATGGGTATATATATATATACATATCGACAATAGTAAAGTAATGTATAGATACCTGCATACATAATTGCTTTCATCCATAGTATACATATATATATCATAAGATACATATACATACATATGCATACATACATACACATACATACATATATACCATAAGATACATATATATACCAAGGTATGTGAAATGATGTACTGATTCAAGCTGACAGTTTATGACAGTGATGATGAGAGGCGATACAGTCTCTTGACCAAGGACTTTGGTCTTGCTCATGCTGATTGTTAGCCTAAAGTCTTAGCATGCCGACGAAAAACAGTCCATTAGCGACTGGAGGTGCTCTTGGGATTGAGCAATGAAGGCTGCATCGTCGGCAAATAGCAGGTGACGGATTCGCACATTTCGTGCCTTGGTTTGTGCTCTCAACCGGTTCAGGTTGAAAAGCTTACCATCATTTCGCGTGCGTTGGTAAATGCCTTCTGTCCTCGTCCTAAATATATATAAGTTTTCATCTGTTGGCATACCTTTAAACCTCAGGAATGCTGACCGTTTCTCATCCAACACAACATTCAACTCAGAAGCTTTGGCTTCAAACCAGTTGCTCGTTCGAATTTTCTTCGGACCGAAAGTAAAAAGTGCCACTCGGCATATGTAGCATGAAGGGCTCAGTCCATTTTAACGGTTTCAGCTCAGAAGCTTTAAAATTCGCCGAGGCGTCAAACAAGGGTGTGATCTTGCTCCCACTCTGTTCGGCATTTTCTTTGCTCTGCTTCTGAAGCACACATTATATATATATATATATATATATATATATATTATATATATATATATATATATATATATATATATATATAAAGTACGACCAAATAATGTACTAAGACAGCACCGCCTACGCTGACTGTCTCAAGTGTACATAATGAGAAATGGTCGTCATACAGAAGGTCTACTCTATATTAACTTGAAATCAGAGAGTCGATCTTTGGGCAGACCAGAAATGCAGTACAAAGCTGTTTGCAAAAGTGATAAGACATTGAACATACGAGTTGGGAACATCTTGCACTTGACCACTTACTTTGGAGGCAGTGTAAAGTGTCAGAGCAGATGGTGCTCTTGACTGCTGAACGTAGAGCACGCCGAAAGTGTGCAACTGCCTCCGATCGACCATGGACTGATTATCACCGTGAGCGCTTCGGATGCGAAACCATCATCGACATCAACCGATGAAAAAGCGTTCCGTTGACTTCAGATTGTGGTATTTCTCACTAACGTTCTTCGATCATTTATAAGCGTTGCGAGCGCTTGACCCATAATCAATTAGTGCTTCTGTATTTGATCAACGTCGTTGTTCGTTCTTTCGGTCACTTTAATAGCTAACTTTGATTGCTTAAATGGAAAGTATGAACATAGATTTATTGATATTTTATGCACCTATTCTATGATATCATACACCCAACGATATTGTAGTATCATTTAGTGTTTATCTTTTATTAACCCAGCGACCACACATTTTTGTCTTTTTCCCAAATGTTTTATTGCTCGGAAATAAATTCAGACAATGAATCGGGTTTACTCGGTACGACACATTCAAATCATTCTTGTCGTACCCGTTTCTATTCTTTGAAATTCTGAAATTCAAACATTTTACACGTTGTTTTACCCAATGAACGCCAATATGGATTAACCCGAAATGGACTCATTTAACCTCAAGAGTTAGGACTAGGAATGGGGAACTAAGTAGTCTTGATGTTTACTGAATCTCAGGAGAAACACAAACACCGAACGTACTTTATTTTCACTGTGATTTCGGGCCTCGTGTGCACTTGTATGCCATGACAGCACAGTGACGGCTATCACACACTCGCTTCCGGCGATTATCCAAATGGATCTGTCGCAAAAGGGATTTAGTTCGGGCGATTGACAGAATTTGTCATGTTCGCGAGCAAGTTTCGAATGTGTGGTGTCTTACTAGTTCGGTGGAACAATTAGAAAGTGACATGCAAATTTTTACAAATCAATGGCGTACGAAATGTGTCGTGTTTAACTTAGATGTTCAGCTGTGTCAAATGCATGGCATGCAATATTCAGTGGATGAATTTGGGTAGATTTTCTGAACAATTTTTGTTTATGCTGGGCATTGCAATACGTAAAATAAAGTTGCGTATTAAATGCTTCGCATATGACCATTCACATCATCTATCCAGGTTTTGAGACGCACAGCTATAGAGTGAATTAACATGAAACAAGAATGGTGGAAGTATGAAATAGTTTAATTACGGAGATGGGTTGAGTGTTCATTTGGAATGCGATGTGCAACACCCATTATTGAAGCAAATTGGGTTAAAGATGTATGACTTCAGGTCTAGTACCTATAGGTTCAAAATGCAATAACATTCTGGTTTTTAATAGCATCTAGCTGCACAATTACCACGGGATATTGAACATTCATCCATGAAAAACGTCAATAAATTCACCATGATTTGTTTTGATCTTAATTTTGTTATGCGCACTAATATAGGAGGCGCAGACTGCGATTGTGATGTGCATCCATGGTCTACATTGACCGAAGGAGCACAAAAATAACGAACGTTTTTACGAAAAGTTGTCTAGTGGCCCAGTCTTTTGGTTATTCATCCGGTATATACCCCCAGATTTTTGAGAAGAAGTAATAGGCTTTATGCAAAAATTTTCGAAATTTTAGCTTCAAATTATATTCTTCTTCTGAGAGACGTCTTCCGAATCTGTTATGCGTATTCCATGTTTCTGATGAGGTTCTTTTATCACCATGGGCAAATTATCTAGTAAATACGTCAGAAATTTTGTACTAGTAACCCAAGAACTAGAACATAAGTTTTTAAGACATTGCAGAACAACCACACTACAATATTTTTTATAACTTTCCACCTCAAATTCGTCTACCCTTTTAAAGGGTTTGTCGATTTGCAGCATCTTGCATGATTTGGAAGTTGAATGTTCGCTCACTGTTCATCGAACATCCTTAAATTTTCGCGAAATTGTTTAGCAGTTATAAACAGTCCACTGTGAATTCCATTAGTTTTTAATTTCTAACATTTTCAGGCGATAAGATTGAATTGTGTGAGAGAGGTTGTGGTAGGTTATTGATATAAACCGAAAAAAGAATTTTGCCCAGGAACGAAAATTTCCGGTGCACAGATTTTGTACCATCAATGTATTTCCTTTATGCGCGAAATCACCTTGCGTTCAGAATGGTAAATGTTGATCCATATACGAAACTATACGCCGATACCAACCTCTAGCAGCTTTTGAGATAGTCGACAGTGTTCCCCAAGTAGAAACGCTTTGGACGCATAAACACACCCACATATATATGTTGTTGTTGTTGTTGGCCTCCTTCGGTCGATGTCGACCATGGATGTGCATCACAATCGTATGAATTTTCATGTTTTACAGCCTTTTGAATGACTAAACAGTCCGATCCTGGAGGAAAAATCTCTCCCGTGGCGCTGGCAACGATAGTCCGAACTCTGTTGTAGGGCGTCAGTTACACGCCGGCGGCGTGATCTGCGTTCAGCAGCCAAGAGCTGTATCTGCTCCTTCCCAGCTTGCTGACTAAGCTTTACACAATGCCTCCAAAGTCAGAAGTCAAGAGCAAGTTCTTCCGAGCTCGCGGGGTCAATGCCGAGAGATTTCATATCTCTTTTGCAAATGTCTTTGTACCGCAAGTGCGGTCTGCCGAATGGTCGACTTCCTAATTGCAACTCACTATAGAGTAGATCTTTCGGAATACGTCCATTTTTCATGCTGTAGACATGACCAAGCCACCACAGGCGGCGCTGTCGTAATAGGGTGAACATGCTCTGTAGACCAGCTTTTGAAAGCACCTCAGAATTAGTCACTCTGTCGATCCACGATATATATGCTAAACGGGACAATTGTTCAGTGAGTTTCACTAATTTTCCAATGGTTTTCGTTTCACAGTTCTTCAGGTCGAACATGTTAATGTTGGGGTATTTCATAATCATTCATTTGAAGAAGAAGAAGAAGAAGAAAGAACGGATTGTTGTTCAGGCTAATCCTGAATTGATGTTATTCAACAGGCCCACTGTTTTCAATTCTTGTTCGATAATTTTTTCTATTTGACAATCGTTTCAAACTTCTGTCATCTTCAAACTTTTTGACCTCTCGTGACCCCAGGATCATGACCTCTGTCGCAGAGAGATAAATTAATTTTCCGATGACGTGCACGTGGCATTACTGAACCACGACTGTTTTGCTGGGCTGCTCACCTCACCTGCACATATGCTTTGTTTTTCCATTATCATATAAATCATTCGCTAAATGCTTTGATTGGGCACATGTTAAATTCTTTTGGAATTGTTAGTTAAAACTCACAAACTTTCTTTTTTCATGATTATGATTTCCCGATCGGTAACGAATATTTTCTATTACACACGCATTTAAATTTCCCTTGTGTAATTTTAGTCAAAACCCAATACGATTCAAAATACATGTGACAAACTTTCACAACACTGAATAAACAAGTTTTGATTGACTTATTTTTATTTCCGTAATAATTGAGTGTGCGTGAGCATGACACCGTAATCTAACTACGAAAAATGTCAATCTTCCCAAAGCCTCAAATTCAGATAGATAGATATTTGAGGCATCGGGACAATGGACACTTCTCGTGGTTAGATAAAAAGATGTCATGAATTCTCTCGGTATGATGGAAAAATATTTGTTAGGATAATGGTCTTGTTATATAAACGGCATTTTGGGTGGAATTACTACGCATAAATATTTCCAATTTGTTCTTGAAAATCCTCTCACTAGATGATTGTACAACATCGGAAGTTTGGGAGTTCCATGAGAAGCAAACGCGCACCGAATAGAAGAACCGACGGCAGTTCCGGTGATAATGCCAGTGGGTGAGTACATGTGACATAGCTTGACCGGAGGCGAAATAGAAGCCTCAAACGGCGCATCTTTGAGTTCATTATTTTAAACCATAGGATTAGATCCAATCGAAACCGTCTGCGAGGCAGTGTATCCAAATTAAGATGCATCATTCGATCATCATAGTGTAGGTTGCGCAGACAGCCAACCATTTTAGTTGCTCTGTGATAAATTCTCTCGAGCAGCTTGATGTCCTTTTGTAGCCATGGTGCCCACGCTTGCACTGAGTAATCCATCACTGCGTTAATATACGTATTAATGAGCACGGGAAATGTTTCAGGGAAAATGTCTGAAAATACGCCGAAGCATACCTATCATGCGGCTAGCTCGGTTGTGCACTGTTTCGTATTGCATGCTATTTTTAAGACTTCCCCTAATTCATACGCCGAGGTCCTTTTCTTTTGTAGTCTCTTCCAAATTTCGCGATCCAAGTTTTTATGAGAATGTGAAATCATTACATATTTGCCACATTTTGCACTTTCTGAAGTTGAATTGAAACTTGTTTCGATCTGACCATCTGTTCAATGTATCCAAATCACTTTGTAAGCACAAACGGAACACGATTGACGTGATTCGCATCCACAGTTTAGAATCATCCGCAAAGAGAATCATTTTGGCTGTGTCAAGTTTCAAAAGGCTTAAAATAAAATCGGACCATGTACTGAACCTTGGGGGACACCGCTAGGGTCTTAGATTCCCCTAGACATCACACCATCAATACGTACATTTGCCTTGCGATCAAGAAGGTAACTTGTAAGTCATTTAAGAAGGCAGTCATTAATACTATCATCCTGCAGCTTGTTAAGGAGCACAGAATGGTCCACGCGATCAAATGCCTTTGATATGTCCAAGTAACACGCATGCACGCAAGCACCCTCATCCACTACCTGCGTCCAATAGTCTATTGTCTCCAGTAGGTTAGTCAAACAAGAACGAAACTACCGAAATCCACGTTGCTCTCCGGACAACAAGTTTTGGATTTCGAGATGACCCACAATTCTTTCGCACACAATTCGCCCCATAACTTTTGAGATCTCTGGAAGGAGTGTAACAGGGTATTAATTTTCTCTATCAGAACGAGTTTCACCTTTGTAGATGGGTGTTATGATTCCTATCTTCCAGTCAGTCGGTACAACACCCTGCCTCAAAGTGTGACCAAGTAAATCACAAAAGGGTTTGCACAATTGACTGCCGCATAACTTTAGGATTGCAGGTGGGATTCCGTCAGCTCCCAAGGACTTGTTGATATTCAACTTGCGTAGGTGGCACTATTTCAGAATTGATGCATATATTGCATATATTTTCAGACACAATTGGTGCTGACAATTCAGATTGTAGTAATGCATAGTTCGGGATGAAGACTAGTGAATAAAAACTGGCGAGAGCGTTAGTGGTTTCCAGTACAGTATCAGTTAGTCCGTTATTTGTCATAATGGGAAAAACACCGAGTTTCAGCTTCGTAGTGTTGTTAACAGTTCGATAAAGCAGTTTTGGGATTTCGCTGCATTCTTACTGCCAGCTGAAGCTGGTGATATTATTTGTCCTTCCGGATGAGATTTGTAACTTGATTCCGCAATTCGGGAAAGTTTGTCCATATCGAATCAGTTCTGGCGACCATGTGAATAGCCCATGCCAGATTTCGGTTTATCAACCATTTTCTAGTCCGAATGCAAATTCTGAGTTGTGGTTCTTTGCTATTATGTTTCGGGACATATTTAGAATTTAAATGTATTATGTTAATGATGTAATCTGTCAGGGTTTTGCAATGCTAGTCCGGAGCTCCTGTAGTTGTACCACCAAAAGAATTCAAACAAATTCATGCATGACTTATAACTTTGGACTGATTGGAAAATTTGAATTTCAACTGACTCTGCAAGACTCCTGCGGCTGCAAAGAAAATTAGCTCAACAAAATTCGCAGTAAATTTAAAATTGTGGCGTGCTCTCTAAACCACGAATTTTTACATTCGGGAGGGCTCTTTAGGTAAAAATCTTGTAATTTAAAATAAGAATTTTAATGCTTTAACTACCAATTTAAATAAGTTGACTTTATCAACTCGACCGACATATTTCGCGCTTTAGTTCCGTTGGCATGCTTTCCCTTCATCCATCAATATCATACTTTACACATTCACGTGTTGTTTTATACTGAAATATGATTCTATGCCTCACACATTTAAACCAAAGGTTTTTCGGATTAGCACACTGAAATCGACAAATTTGTTCTAAGAATTTAACCAGCCCAAATTATGCTGTTTTTTCAAATATATGCAAAAGGAGACAAGCTCTGTTTCGATCAACTACACGTCTATTGTTAGGGTAATTAGCTGTCTGACAAAAAGGGAAATGCTATTCTAAGAAATAGACTCTATTTTAATTTGTTCCTAAAGAACTTGTGAAAGAGTGATATTATCTTTTATTCAAGTTTTCTTTGAGTCTGATCGGTTATCGTGACTTACTCGATCAACTGGTAATGATATGCTTTCAATATTAACCACGGAGTTAATAAAATCGTATAACTAATCATACTTGTTGATCGATTTTTTTTAACTGAATTGGAAAATTTTAAATTTCAAGTCAATTGGCGCTCAATAACATAATGTGGGCAAAACATTTGAATGAAATCAGTATAAAGTGAATTGTGCTGAATTCAGAAATCGATAACTATTATTTAATTGACGCTACAGATGTTAAGTTTGGCGATGCGTGCTGAAAGTCTATACGAAGAGCAACGTCCTCCAACACAAGAGATAGAAGCATCGAAAGGCAAACCCGTAAGAATTCTGGATTCGGGTCTATGGAAACGGCCTGATGGACAAATTCAGCCGTGATTGCAATTCTTCAAGGTCTGTCAAACGACGCTCACGTGATGGGTGCTTCAATTGAACCGGTTGGCATCAAATTGCATAATTGACCAATGTGACAACAGACACACGCAGGTTGAGCGAATTTTTGTGAAAACTAAATTTGCCGATGAAAGGTAGTTACGTTATTATTCTTTGACATGTGCATAATAAACGCGTTGATCAATGGGCGTTCTCTTGTGTTGTGGCATTCGTGTATGAATGTAATTAAAGTCGAAAAAGAAAACCTCAGAATGCAATCGACTTGTGTATGTAAAAGGTTAGAGTTGAGGTGGTTAAAGTAGGATCGAGTATACGCGAAGCCAATGACTCGTTTGACTAGAAATGACCTGCATTATATAAAGTAGCCAACTACCAATCTACCAAATATAATTACAGAAATCTATTGCATAACCTAAAAATGGGAAGAAATTTAACCGTGGTCAATACAACAATAGAAGTATAGGTAAACGAAAATTAATGTCTACATGTCTATCTATCTACCAATCTATTTATCTATCTATCTATCTATCTATCTATCTATCTATCTATCTATCTATCTATCTATCTATCTATCTATCTATCTATCTATCTATCTATCTATCTATCTAGCTATCTATCTATCATCTATCTATCTATCTATCTATCTATCTATCTATCTATCTATCTATCTATCTATCTATCTATCTATCTATCTATCTATCTATCTATCTATTTGTCTGTCTGTCTGTCTGTCTGATTTGTAAAAGGTGTATATGTTCATTAACAGGAAATTTGACATACATATTTTGTTTTGAAATATAACAAAGTTAGAGGTATTGAAGTATTATTATTTGTAATAAACGGACAAGAAACATGTAATATTAGCAAGTTCATTTTTATTTCAGATTTTCAAGAACTTTCTCCTTTGGCCCGATTGAATAGGTCGCAAAACGGAATCTCCTAAATACAATTCAATTTTTCCTTATTTGTATATTTTGTCTTCACGCACACCGGTTTTGAGTTGTTTCTCCTCGTTTGGTAGAAACAGTACCATCCAGATATATTTTCGTAAGCCTTAACTGTTTTGACATTGTTGACTAATTTGCAGACGATTTCTTCCAGCGTTAATCAGGTCGATATGGAACAGTCTGGTGAGTGTTTCGTTATGGTTTCATTAGCCCAAACTTTTCTTGTGAAAGTTTTTTACTTGCTGTATACATTTCGATTAAGCGGATTCATCAAGGTTGATCCAAAAGCCTTGAATCCTTCGTGCGTCTCCCTTATGATAGGGCGTAACTGATATTATTTAACAGCGAAAAATTCTCTACTTCTAATTCCACTGCTTCATATGTATTTTCGCTTGAATCTATAGTTTTAAACCATCGATCGCTCATTACATTCATAAAATCTCTACTGTTTCTGAACAGCTGACTTGCGAACCCCGTCCCTAAAGGTGAAAACGCCGCATGCAATTAGTAACAAATTTTATTTATTTATTGTTTTTGTTCTGCACGTTTGACAAATTGCCGTGTGAACACGTGTTGGAAATTACCAGCAGAGGTTTTTACCATCCGCTAGACAGTTCAGCCTGTTTTAAACCGCCATAAATCTCACCCACAGAACCTCACATGGCATTTACGCTGGGAACAGGACACGTGTAAAAATAAGTAACGAACCAGAATGCGTTCTCAGTGACGTTTTTTTCTTCAACTATTGACGGGTATCCTGTTTCAGGCAGCTTCACGATTGGCTTGGAATGGAATCAAACGAAAAATTCCCTCGTGATTTTCGGATTTAAATAACAAAAATCGATTTTAAACTGGGTGAGGACTTTTGCATTCTGCCGGATTAGACTCACATGAAATGGACCATAAGATACAAAATATTAAATTTACTTGTGTTCATGTGACTAGTATGAGAATAAACGAAAATAGGTTGACGGGAATTGTTCTGATGATAACAATGATATCATTACTCAGAACGACAAAAAATGTAGAATGAATATTAAATTGACTCAGTACGCTCACGTGTCAAGAAACAATTCATATTTGCATGAAATTCCATCAAGTAAAACCCACGATCGTTTTCGTGCAATTTGCGCTCATCAAGTAAGTCAGTACAATCGAAATCCGCATAACATGTAGCGAATTAGCTATGGTGTCCGTGTTAAATGTACCACTTTAGTTAGGATTAGTCAACTACCGAAATTTTGCTTTCAATTTTGAATCTGAGTGTGATGATGTGAGTGAAACTAGAAACTAATAATTTTCATTAATCATCTGTATGCTATTCTCAAAATTACACTCGCTGCTCGGTTCTTTGCATGATTACGAATGGGTTAGAACAAGATGGCGCAAAATCCACGCAAAACGTCAAGAATAAACATTTTCATTCTACGGACTGACTTTTATTCTAGTTTGAAGTTTTTGTGACAATAACGTTGAATTTTACGCACTGCAAACCACTCACTTAAAAAATCAATAAAATCTTGCGAACACGCAAGCGATTTGAGGATTTGGTGATTCCACAATCTTGACTAGATGGCCACCATGGTTTATATTGGTTAGAATCTCTTTTACTTGAAGCTGTTTACCAAACGACCATCTTCAATAATTCAGTTAGCTATCCTTGAGTTCACTCACTCTTCACTCTTACAACTATTATTTGACGAGCCGTGTTTTATGTTAGAATGCTGAATGCATCTCACCATTGGTTCTTGAAACCTAAAAGGGAAGTTTCTACTAGCTAATCACGATATTTAGGCGTGCACAACCCCACATGACACATTCATCATTAACACGACTAATAGCAAACCGAAATATATGATGTGAATGAGTAGGCCCAAGAGCGTAGCTATAAATCCTACTTTGAGCAGCGTATGGTTCTGTGCGGTTGGCGCGGTCATACTGTGGCAGTCGGCGTCCGTTTATAGATCAAACGCTTCAGGAAAGTAATGTGAGCTTAGAGTTGTGTTGAAGCGTGTTAATGGGTTTCTGTGGTCAATTTTTCATTGCACAGGACACGTGCGGCTATTGATTTGTATGATGACTAATTTTTGTGTTTTGATGGGAAGAGATTCCAAGGTTGAGTAGAAATATCTTCGTTATAAACTAAGTTGTCGTATAATTATCATGGATATAGACAGAGGTTTTACAACATTAAACATGATAAATATCTTAATTTTGTGGTAAACATCTCACATAAAATATAAATCAATACCCATCAGACTACGCTAGTTCACTTTATTCAAATTTGAGAAAATGTTTCACTTTGGAGTAGCTGTTTTGAAAAAGGGTTAATAAATTTTTAAACGATCAATTGATTTGCTGAGTGTAGAAAAAATACCGCAAAGAACTGTTGATTATATGATGTTTAGTTGGAATCTCAAGTTAGAAACACTCCAACACACAATAAAATTAACGGATAATAATGAAACAACGTTAAACGCAGTTGATAAATTTATTACTGTGATTGAAAAAAAGCATTTTTCTAGTTGCTCTATACTTAACAATCCTTACAAACTTTGGAATTGCCCACCAGCGTCACGGCTTCTTCAGAGGACTTGATTTGAGCAAACAATAACAAGCCGGGAGGAAGGTTTGGGTACAAGGAAGACTAAAATTTATTAAACATGATAAAGTACACCACAAGTGTCTTTGAGTCTTTCAACCCCATGGATCAACGTGCCACCATCGTACTAACTGTTTTCAAAACATTTTACATGGTCCACGAATTCAATCGATTCCAGTATACACACTGGAGCTTAGATTGCTTCAAGATATATTCTTCACCAACAACATCTAATTCTTTTCCTGAAGAGATATATATTCGATAATATCGAAAAGCACATACTATCGGAAATGAGTATTTCCTCGTTACAGATTTTGACCGAAATTATGCATTTTTATCAAAACAACTTGCATTTTTAAGAATGAATATTTGACAAACTTTCATTTTACACGGCCTCTAAGCTAACAATGTCCAAATCACTTTAATTCAATTAACGTCTCGCCGTGTTATTGATTTGACATTTCAAACAAAGTTTCAAATTCAAACCAGCACACACCCCACTAAACTAATTCACTTTCGTTAAACCACTTTTACATTATCCGTGGCGCCAACACCGCCTTCTTCGTGTATACACGCACCTGGACGACACTGAACTCTTATTCTTCGCACGATGTCATTATTATGAAGATTGATCACACTTGCTAGTTTAAGCGATTGCACTCGAAAACTAGCGGTCGCCTATATCTTTGATTTCAAAATGGAGTAGTTTATTTCGTGAATTTCATCAGTTGCAATAAGCTGGCGCCGGAAATGAATGAAGCTGTAAAATTTGAAGACAATCAAGGTGAGTGATTAGAAACAATCAACTTTTGGATTATGTTGGTGAATGGGAGCGATAACGTTTGAATAAATGAGATTGATTATGATGAGCTTCAGTCCATGGTATACTAACAACAAGAAAATTGCTTATTTAGTCTGACCAACGTAAAATCCACGTTTATACGAATCAACTTCAAATCAGAATTGATCACGTTACCCACATGTACAAACCCCTACGTTTTACTGGTTACTTACAATAATCAATTCAAAGTAATGAGAAAACAATCCTGGAGAATTTCGACGAAATTTAAAAATACTGCATGTGGAATGACTCGTTGACCCCAGCGTTGAAACTGCAACTTCCGGAACCAGTTTGAACGAAATTAAATTAAACTTGCTGACAGTGATTATTACGCAGAACAAGAAAATGTTGTCTGCCATCAGGTCAAAGAATGAACCTCAGTAGACTTTGTTGGAAATTTACGTCCTAAATTGGGGAACGGGAATTAGATTTCCCATGGGATTGTTCAGCATTATGCATAATTATAAATTTTGGTTCGCCGAGATTTTTTTGGCTACTAAGTGCGAGTGACTGTGTAGAATTTTTCAAAAGTGAACGTTTTCAAATTGTGTCTATGACAATGGCAATTAGCTTGCTCGAAAATATAAAATTGGATGGTTTTAATGTAAAAGATGAAATTTCGTGATTTTTTATTCGAATAAACAATAATAAAATACACACAAAGTAGAAAGTTTGCGAATTCCAGGATAAATCCTCATTTTCAAATTGAAATTTAACTTTTAATTGGGAATTAAGCTAAGTCCCCCAGTCGGTGCAATGCAGCAGGATGGTAGATTATTGTTTTGAAGTAAGATTTTATTAATAAGTCGTATATGACGTTCGAAAAGCAGGACGGAAGCACGCGACCGGTTTCGCGGTTATTGCCACTCCTCAGGTATGCCTATCCGTGACCTCACATTCGAACGCCATTCTGACTTTGAGGTAAGCCGATTTATTTGCGAATTCGAGGATAAATCCTCATTTCCTTTACTTCAGTCCTGCTTTTCAAACGCCATATAATACTTATTAATAAAATTTGACTTTAAAACAACAATCTACAATCCAACTTTTATTGGAATGTAGCAAAAATATTCCAAACAGTTACTGGTGCTGCATTGCACCGCCTGTGGAACTTAGCTTAGTCCCCACATGTAAGCTAGA
>JACCGJ010001401.1:27502-38869 GCA_013407085.1 Atriophallophorus winterbourni | reverse complement strand
CATTAGTCACGTGAGTTACAAAAATCCATGAATGAGATAATATTTTAGATGTGCCCTAGCTAATGGCTTTTATAGTGGCGGGAATACATCAAGTTTCCATAAGAAAGACATTTTGAACAAAATAATGTATATAAACGAAGTTATACGTGTATGCCACTGTTATATTGGGATCTTGGAAAGAACAGTGATGTTCAGATACAGAATCACGGGGTGATACTTGGCTAAGCGCTTAAGGTGATTATAAAAGACCAATGTATTGCGGCGCACATATTCCCATTCCTTACACACAACTATCGGTTTCCGGCTGATTACCGTCATCAAGTGAAAAGAGTAAGATCAGTCTCAGTGAATGCTGTATCTCCAACATATCGTGGATGAACTAATTGATGGATGCTGGATAAAGCTGATCTAAAAAGCAATTCATCTTATTGCGTAGGCGCTGCGTACACTAGTCTGGTTTCGAAAGTTATGCTTAATAGGGGAACTGAATCCGAATGATTAGCGTAAGATAGACCACACTTACCTCACAAAGAAATTTGCAAAAAAATATGAGAGTTCTTAAGATTAAAAATAGCTTGCTATTGAACTTGTAATTTGAAATAAATGTTTTAAGCGTCATCTACAAGCTGGAGAAGAGCAGATAATGCTCTCGTCTGTTCGTCGTTGATCACATTGTCCGCCTGCAACTGTCACTTATCTGCGAACAACCGTCTATCACTCTGAGCATTGCGGAAGAGGAACTTTTATTCCAAGGTGCACTGTGAAATCTATCTGAACTCGTAGGTCCAGAAGAAATCTTGAATTTACATTCTTTGTTTACAACCACCAGCATCGGGTAACAACAACAACTTCGTTTCAGGTTTGAGCAAATAGCTAAAATGCTCTTCACCGCTTATATTATATTATCACCCTTTTGTTTAAGATACGCAAAGTTGCTGTACATTATCTAGCTTAAAAATATGCTTTAGCTGTCATAGCACTTCATTTTAGCACTTGTTTGACCAGATAAGAGGTGGTCATCTGCAATGCAAATAAAAGTCCGGGAGAAGGATAACTGCGTATGCTTTGTCAGATTACCTGCAGGCTCGAATATCGTCAGGTTTTCCATGTTTTTTAATTCATGATTTTTAGCACCTTATATTTTTACAAATTTCGTATATTCGCAAATAAAATAACGAATGTTCAATGTTGATCGCTATTTAGAAGCACTTTAGCAGGCATATGTGTTTAAAGACGTTCCTTTATTAAACGAACTTTTAATCATCGAACATATTAAAGCATTAAATTGAATAATCACTTCACAATGAAAGTGTCTGCAGATGTCAGCAGATATCAGCTAATTACTGCAGATAACACGATTTAAGTAGAAATTCTATCGATTGTCTTTCCGAAAAAGAATGCATGTGTTATATTAAACAAATTTCGAAATAAACACGAGATACATTTCAGGGTTTATTATTGTCAATCTGGAGGTGAAAACAACAAAATAATGGAATTTGATTCGCTATTATTCAACTTATGTAGACCATGTTATTCCCTAGATGCTGGCAAAAGATGCAACACAATGTTGCACGCATGGTTTAAGAAATATATAATAGTGTTTGACAAAATATAACATTGTGCATTCAATATAATCAGCGGTTGATGCGAAAATAATAAATAGGTAGGCATGCAACGGTCACGCCTTACCATCACCATTTAAGCACATATACTGGCTACTGTGTGAACGCACAAATTATCGTTCGCATACATTCCGACTAACATATGAATGGAGTTTTTCTTAACTATCTCATTTCACCTACGCACGCAATGTGATGACAAGCTTTTCAACCTCGAACTGTCAAGAGCACAAACCAAGGCAAGGCAAGGCAAGGGATATTCTAATCCGTGATCCGCTGTTTGCAGACGATGCAGCATTTATTGCTCACACCAGAGAGAACCTCATGTCACTAATTGACTGTTTTTCGTCGGCACACATGACCTTGGACTTACAATCAGAATGAGCAAGACGAAATCCATGGTCGAGGGATTGTATGGCCTCCAAATATCATAGTTGAAATCTGTCAGTTTGAACCATTACATCATTCCACATATCTTGGTTCAAACAAAGCGAATAACGTCTCGCTAGACTCGAAGATCAGAGCATACGTCATTATTAGGCTCTTGTGTTTGGTGTAACCGCAAATTGACTTTAAAGACAAAGATGATTGTATACAGCGTATTAAATGCTTTACTGTATGGCATTAAAACCTAGATCACCCACGCAAGACACAAACGGAAGCTGAATACTCTCCATTTACGAAGCATTTGTCATATCTATACATATCGTGTATGGACAAAGTGATTAATGCTGAAGTGATTCAACAGCTGGTCTACAGAGCATGCTCACCCTGCTAAGAAATGGTCGTAATCCGAAAGATATACTCTATGGTAAGTTGCACTCAGGAAGTCGACCATTGGGCAGATGGCACTTGCGGCACAGGCAAGTTCGCAATAAGGATAAGAAAGCTCTTGACATTGAACCGCGAGTTGAAAAGAACTTGCTATTGACCGCTCGCGTTGAAGGCTTTGTGTAAAGAGTCCTATGCAAGCTAAGGAGAAGCAAATAACGTTCTTGGCTGCTGAACGCAGATCACGCTGCCGGCATGCAACTGACGCCGAACGTCCGAATTCTGCGTATCATTGCATGCACTTTGGGAGATATTGTTTCTCTCGAATCTGACTATGTAGTCATTTGGAAAGGTGTAGAACATAAAAATTCATGCGATTGTGATGTACATCCATTGTCGACATCGACTGAAGGAGGCGAACAACAACTATCTCATTTAAAATATTCCAATTTATATTTTGTTGAATATTAGTTCTTCAAATAACCAGTTTCAACCCGTTGTTAACTACATCGGTGAGTTTTTTCCCCAAATATTTGGTACACAAGTATCAAATCGCCTCGGATGCGATGGTTGTTCGTAGAGAACAATTGCAGATTTGTCGAACGTTCATCGTAACTTACAAAGCAAAGCCGCTTGACAAGCTTTGTAGAAAGTCTTAGTGGCTGTTCTAAGGCGTGCTGGTCACGTTTTGACCATACGTTCCAAACGGAGACGGCATACTCCAAGTGTGGCCTGATGTACGCCTGAAGAAGAAACGGAAAGGGACGTGGATCGATTGTTTCCAACGTACGCTTTAAAATTCCAACGTTTCTATTTGCCACATTTAAAGCTTCACTACACTGAGCAGAACAGCCATAGTCATTCTGTACAATCAGCCTCAGATCTTTTCCTCGTTTTGTGATGGCGAGCATCTTACTACACAGATTATAGCTAAGGTCGACAGAAATACAATTACGTAATGTATGGCGTTTTTCAGTGTTCAATTATAAGCAGTTGATCGTAAACTATACGGGAAATGAATCCATGTCGGATTGAAGTTTCCTTGTATCGATGGGAGAGTTGATGACTCGCCAAATCTTGATATAATCAACGAATAAGAGAAATGTTGATCCGAAGTACCCTCTAATTTCGTTGATAAATATCAAAAATAGAAGCGTGCCAAGAACAGACCCCTGAGGTACTTCACACTTGATTGTTAATGGCATTGAAAGGGTCTGTCTAACATGCACCCGAAGGTTTCTCGAATGCATATACATAGCTACCCTAGACAGCAATACAGGTGGATTACCTAGTGCTTGCAGCTTGTTTAGCAATATCGCATTGCCAGCTCGGTCAAATGCTTTAGAGAAATCTAAGTAAATGACGTCCACACCCTAACCATCATCAGCAGCTTCAGTCCAGCATTCTCTGGCTGAAAGCAAATTAAATGTACAGGAATGCCCTCCACGAAATCCATGTTGTTCTGCACCGATGATATTCGAACTATCCACAAAAGCCATGATGTCATCAGTAACAATTCGTTCCATTACCTTGGATAGCAAAGAAATAAGTGTGACTGGACAGTAATTTGCAGCATCACTACGGCTTCCACCTTTGAAAATTGGAGTGACGATTCCTTAATTCCAACCAGTAGGGAATTCAGAGTTATCCATCAATCTTTGGAAATATGCCGCGAGCGGTTCTCAAAGTTGATCAACAACTGCGCACAATGCTTATAGTGTGATGCGGTGAGGATTTAAGTCAGAGTTACGTGAATTTTTCTCGTACTCTTTAGTAGAAAACATAGTACAAGAGGTTAGAGGTTATGGGGTCCAAACATCGGGAAGATTAGAATTGGGTTTCGGAAAATTGGCATGTAATGTGATTTTCAAACATTTGCCGCGTCCTTTGATATTGTGCCGGGACCTGTACTGGTTGTAAGTGGAGTGAAAATAGTCTGAACCTTTCGTTTTTGTTGATAAATTTGTACAACAGCTTGTTGTTTTCCAGCAACCGACCCGTGATTTTAAATTGATGATCAAATTTGTGCATAACAATCAATTTGTTTTTATAACACTCCCAATCGTTTGCCAGTTGTGACAGTTTAAACAGTCGGCAATGCATTTCTCCTGCATATCCATTTACGAGTTCTGCTCCAGATGAACGTGACGTCGGTTTTTCGCAGGACGGGTCTTGATAATAATAAAAACCCCCAACATCTGGTTCCAGCCGGTAGAACATTTTTACCAAGTTGAATCCGGGCAGTCGTCTAATATGTATTGTCGTCAAAATTTTAGCCAGGATACAACAGTACTGTTATCTTGTTTCATCTAATCAGCTGTCCACCGCACGATTTAAAAACGTGTGATTAAGAATAAATGATAAATAAAATGAATAATATTTTCTCTGGAATAACCAGAACATGATAAGCATGATTAAAAATTTACAAAATGTTTGTGTAATCAAATCAGTATATATACAATTATTAATAGAATTTAATAGCCTAATCGTGCACATTCGGTAAATATTTTAGGTTAGAGGATTTTACACGCTGCTTTCAAAGAAACAGTAAGTGATGTGTTATTGAACGAATCAGATTACTTGATGAATTAATCAATGGATAATGGTAATTCAAGGTTTTTAATGGACTAAAAAGCAACAAGCTTAACAACAACCATAGGATGGTAAAAATTGAAATTTGAGTGTATAAACAATATAAGAACATAGATTAAACAGTATATAAGTGTTCTGGAAACGATAAAAATAAAAATTCGTCTAATTTCGTTTTAAAGTCAAGCAAGCTAGTGGAGTGAGCAACGGTAGAAGTTAAATATGCTATAATACAAATATTTTGTTCCTCCTCATGTTTCACGATCATGACGAATAAGTGACATTCCTGAAAATTCTAGTTCACTATTTGCGTGGTCAATACGATAAAATGCTTTTGATATATTTAAGTAGCAGGCGAGGATTGCTTGCCCTTCATCTACCGATTTTGTCCAATCATCTAGCGTTACCAGTAAATTAGACAAACAGGAATAATTTCGTATGAATCCATGCTGGTTCCTCAAAAGCAACTGATTATTCTCGAAATGTTTCATTAGATCGTCAACAATGAGTCGCTCAAGTAATTTTGAAATCACTGGTAACGGAGTAACGGGTCGGTAATTGGAAACATCGGAGCGATTTCCACCTTTGTAAATTGGAGAAATAATTCCGCGTTTCTCATCTGTAGGAATCACTCCGCTTGCCAGTGTTTGCTCGAACAAGTGAGTGGTTTCTATAGCAAACGCGCAAATTGCTTCACTATTTTCGGGGTTATTCCGTCGGCCCCAGGAGACTTCCCGGTTTTAAGATTAAATAAACCTTGGAGGACGCGTTTCTCAGTGACATTTATTTCACTTATGGCAACCGTGTTTGAAAGTGTTGGATTTGGGCTGTTTATTACATGTTCTATCGGGTTGAATACCGATGAATAAAACGTGGCCCAAGCATCAGCAGTTTCTGCTGCAGTTGTTGTGGGTCCAGCTGATGTGTTCACGGACGCTACTCTAGGTTGCACCTTAGATTGATCGTAAACCATACGATACAGTATTTTGGGGTTTTGCTCCATCATGTTTGATATCACTTCTTGGAAGCACAACTTGTATTGGATGACAAATTTGCTTACTTTGTTCCGCAGTAAACGGAATGTTTCCCAGGTCTCGGATGATGGGTTTTACCGATGGTGTCGCCAAGCAATGTCTCGTACCCTTAACCACTTATGAGTTCGGCTTCTTAATTCAAATTCAAAGTTTTTTCTTGAGTTCCTGAGGAAAAATTCGGAGCTCACTTCGATTGAACTTTTGAGATTAGATATTAGCCATATCCAAAACTCATGTTCGTTGCTGGTTCCCGGTTGACAGTTGAACGTGTTCGTCAGAGCATCACTTAACGCCATAGTGTTGATCCGCCTAACTCTTTTACGGGCATCATTTGTTCTTACAACTTCAAACAGATAGTCAAACTGGATGACGACGTGATCACTTAGTCCCAGTGGACTTTCGTAAGCAACGTTATCAATGCCATGTTCATTGCTTGTCAGAACGAGATCTAAGAGTGAGGGTAAATCGTTTCCGTAGTATCGGGTATTACATGTAATGTGGTTATAAAGAGGAATATCGTCAAACAACTCACTGAATGCGCGCTCGAGGGAGTGTTCTTGGTAAATGGTACTGCTCTGTAGATTCGGTAAATTGAAGTCACCCATAATCAAAAATCCACAAGTGTATCTTGAAGTAACCATGCGGATTTGTCGAGTAGGGCCAGATTGTAAGTTTCCTGTGCAGACGGTGGGCGATATAATACTCTCAAAACACAGTCTTTGCCGTGAGCTAGTTGGATTGCTCACCAGAGTGTATCCAGTAACACGATGTCTGGATCCGTAATCTCACGGCACAGAAGGTTTTGGCAATAATACAAAGCTACTCCTCTTCCTCTGGTTTCACGGTCATGACGAATAAGTGACATTCCTGGTAATTCTAGTTCACTATTTGTTTGCTGAGTCTACAGCCACGTTTCCGTTACGGCCATGATTTCTGTTGAAGATCTCAGAAAAACTGCACGCAGTTCACCGATTTTGTTTCCGAGACATTGTGCGTTATTGTAAATGCATTTCATACGGAAATCTGGCATCATCACACCAATCTACAAGTGCGGGAGTCGATCTAACGCTGCGCCCTATAGACCAGTTACGTTGTTGCTAGTAATTTCTAAAGTGCTAGACAGCTTAGTAGCGGAAAAGATCACCCATCACCTCGAAAACAATAGACTGATTGCGACTGAACAGCACGGTTTCAGGAAACATCACTCATGTCTATCTAACCTATTGCTCACCTTAAACGACTGGACTAAGTGTGTGGATAATGATTATTCCATCCACGCATGCTTTTTAGACATGTCAAAGGCTTTCAACCGCGTCAATCATAGTTATTCAATCCAGAAACTTGAATTGCACTGGATAACAGGAAAACTTCTTGCTTGGCTAGAAAATTATTTACGCGACAGGGGTGCCCAAGTCAGAGTTGACGACGCCTTATTGAAATCATTTAAAATTACGAGCGGAGTGCCTCGGACCGATTTTGTTTTTCATCTACGCAAACGACATTCCCGAGCGTGTTAAATGCAATGTTATGTTATTTGCAGACGATATCAAGCGTTGGAGAAGCATACGTATAAATGATGGTTGTAAAATCTTGCAAAAGGATCTAAACACACGCACGACTGGCCTCTGAGAATAAACTACCCTTCAACTTCCAAATGTGAAAGGTGTTGAAACATTGGAAAGACTGTGAATTACAACTACACTCCTGGGTCCCACCAACTCATCTGGACAACTGAAGCGAAGGATTTGGGTGTTTGGACCAGTTCAAGTCTGAAGACTTAACTACAGTGCAAAGTGGCATACAAAAAGGCGTCACAAGTATTGGCGTTATTGAGCCGAATTTTCGGCAGATTCTCCAATCAGTCATGAACACCTATCTGAGACCAGCGATGTATTACGCTGTTTAGGCTTGGTCACCCTGGATTTAGAAGGACATCAATCTTTTGCCGCGTATTTACCACCGAACCACAAAGCTTGTAACCGGACTAGCTGCTAAACCATATGAAGAACGTTTGAGGAGTCTCAATCTTTTCGAATTTTGCTGTCGTCGACTAAGTGGTGACCTCATACTGATGTACAACATTATGCACGTCCCTAACCATCACTTGTCCAAACTTTTCACACGTTCGCCACCCCGTGCCAGTCGGAAACATGAACTTACAGTTCTTATTCCCACTTCAAGACTGAACTGTCGAAGATATTCGTATGCTGTACGTGTATGTTTCACATGGAACACCCTCCCCTCCACTGTTGCACACTCAGCCAACCTGGATCTTTTTAAAGCTAATTTGGACAAATACTTTAGAGAAAACCCAAATTTTGATACGATTTACACTACATGAGTTTTCCTGTTCTTCTTTTTTATTTTATATACCTCATAACTCCATCCTATGGTTATTGTTAAGCTAAATGCTTTTTAGACCATTACAAATTTAAATCACTTTGAACATTGAATAGTTGTTTTTCTCAACAAGGATGGGGGTTGGGAAGAAGGCTAGTGAAGTGCAGAATATATGTTAGGCCGACTCATCCAGAATCGGCAACCCAAGGTTTTTTGCTTGCAGGGATGCTTGATCGTTTCGGGGTTGTACTGTTGGAACACAGTGATCTATCGTATCGGCTGAAATTGTTTGTGACACGTCAACAACTGATTTACTTGGTAGTGTTTCTATTAAACTCGGTGGTGCATCTATCTTTCCGAAATGGTGTTTCGATGCACCTGGTCTAATTTCTCGCGATATTATTCTGCGGCCATTATCCCAACGAGTTCTAACCGTGTTCAACATATCATTACGCAAGAACGTTATTTTGAGGGGCTTAGGACCGATGCCCTTATAATTCGTAGATTTGGGGATACGGAACGTGTCCGTCACAGCTACATCATGCAAACGAAGTATATCACTGAGGAATCTCAATTGTAACTAAATGTGTTTGCGCTGCACCGCTTTATTAGCTGCTTCAATAGCTTCTGGAACTCCCAAAAGGATTATACTTTGATCGTCCCTCTGTTTCGTTTGGTTTTGTTGCTGGTCTTTTCGGGACCTTTTCCACCGGGGCACATCAGCAAAGATCCTTGCAGTGGTATCTGAACGCCCCTTACGCAGGAGAAAAGCGGATAGTAAGATGTTTTCAAGATCCCTTTTAGAGTGAAAAGTGTTTCTAACCAATCTTGGCTGGTCCAGATTTGAAGAAGTAGGTTTACGACTTAGTCGTATCAATGATAGGGGTTCAACTGGCTCCACGTCCATGTTGTTGCACAACCTTTTCCATTCTTCTTTATCGTGCTTTAGCCTGTCCCCTAGTAAGGTGGCACTCGTTTCCTTTACGTTGGTGCAAATCACGCTTAGGCCATGGACTGAATGTACACTGTGTGTTTGGAGCTTTCGTTGGTTGCTGGACGTTTCAACTACTTTAGATCGAATACCTATCATGTCCACTTTTAGATTATTTTGCACCATGACTTTTGGTTTTGAACCTAAGGGTTTTCGCTGATTCTTCGGGTGAGCAGGTGGCTTTGGCTTCGTATCTTTTTGCGGACCAGGGATGTTTTGGGCAGACAGGCCTTTAATAGTCGCATTTGTAAAGGTGGCGTTTTGATGAAAAGGACGCTCCTCAAGACACTCCGGCAAAATTGCAACAGCTGAACATTTGTGTTGAAAGATCAAAAATTTAGCGTTTATCTGACTGGTATTACCGTCAGTTGTTTCCGATTTATTGAAAAACATACTGGCGAACTGAGAATTTTGAGTCTCTACCAATGTCTTCAACGTTTGTATGATAAGCTCTAAACTCAGCATCCGATCATCTAGGTTGCTTTGCGCAACACTTGTTCGAGTAGTTAAATTTGCGTTTGGTTTAGCTTGACAACTTTTGTACACGTAGCATACACTAGGCATGTTTTCATCCATCAGGATCGATAGCGCATCCGAGTTTAATGATTTGTCGCATTTTTCGTGGCGTTTGTGGGAAAAGTTTTGACACGTGACAGATTTGACCTTACCACTGACGACTTTCATGCAGACGGCGCACGTTTCGCGAACATCAGATTAATTCATGTTAATGGGGTCAACCAAAAGTACAAATCAGAACACAAAAATCGATACGGCTGCGGTTGGTTTATGTGCTATTGGGAGGAGTCGAAGGAAAATGACGGGTTGTCGGAAAATTTCGTCACTCGAATTAGCTGCTAATTTGCCAGATTCCCTTTAAGATTTTTGGCGTGAATTTGATATGACCTTGAGTATTTCTCCGAGTAGTTCTCGATAGTGATAAACACCGATGGGGTAATCGAACAACAGAAGCACAAAAGCGATTCAAATAAACGAACAAACTGTAGAAAAATCCACGGTTGACGTACACAAAGAACGATACGTCGCACATGGATGATTCTTGTATGAATAGATCCGACATAACAAGCTTTCATTTAGATATCCAAAAATCAAACCGATCGGATGAAAAACAAGAAAGTTATATCCAAAAATATCGGAGGTCAAAATTAATCCAACCGCACGTCACGTCAAGTATCTCACCATATGCGTGTAAATTTTCTGTGTTGTGGAATATTCTACAATATTTGGGTTCGTCGGTGAGCTAGTTTGTTTATGTGGGTGTTTGAAATGTTATGCTGGAAAGTAAATAGTTGAAGATCCAATCAATGTTTTTATAAAATCTGTAAAATGCACTTCGATATAAGTACATGGGTATGTATAATTTATCAGGGAAAATATGTGAGACGAGAAAATGAGATATTTTTCTGTAGTAAGGAATGAATCCAAATGTGCTTTAAGTTCATGCAATGATGAGCTAAGTTTCATCTTCAAAACGTTTTGGCGAATATATAAAAATGAATAACTCGCATGGTTTTTGCGAAATCTCGGTATTTATACTATGTTTTTCCTTTTTCTTATATTATAGCTGAAATCAAGCCGGATTTGTATTGTTAATTTTATCCTTAACCCAAAGACAGTATTTTGAAGAATAGTATTAAATTGTTTATATTTCTATAAAAACATTGGCTTTAGCTAACGATGCGCACATCATTCTCTATAAAAGTTATGCGAGCTATTTCAAGTGAAAAAGATTTTGTTTAAGTACGTTGTAAGTTTTCAAAAACGTTTTGTTCATTCTATTATTTATTTTCATTTCATTATAGATTTTGCTGCAGTAAGTGAACATGTATGGCATGACTTGGTGTATCCAAGAATATACATTATTATTATTATTATTATTATTATTATTATTATTATTATTATTATTATTATTTTTATTATTATTATTATTATTATTATTATTATTATTATTATTATTATTATTATTATTATTATTATTATTATTATTATTATTATATTATATTCT
>JACCGJ010001401.1:0-26502 GCA_013407085.1 Atriophallophorus winterbourni | reverse complement strand
ATTATTAAACAGTTCAAATTGTTGTAAGTAACATTGATTTTGATTAAAGAGCATATGAATCACGTATAAATTCTGATTTGCATTAGAGGTCACGAGGTGTATATCCTGATAAAAAGTAAGGAAAATTTAATATTTATTCTTAAGATCTTGTGTCATTGAATTAGCCTAATATTAATAAGAATTGATCTACCTGGTTTGGTAAATCTTTAGAAATTGAATTTAGATTTGTTGATGCAAAATGAGAGGCAATTTTATTGCCATATGCCGATAGTGCAGCTAAATCTTTGTTCAACCTCGCAATGTAAGTTACCTTTTTTTAAAAGTATAAAAAATATTTATTCTGATACCATCGGCGAACGAAAATAATATACAATGATAAATGACGTATGTGCATCATTTATATTTAGAAAAACAAATGCTCCTAAAAAAACTGACTTGTATTTTGCCAAATAGGATGTGCAGCGTGCTTGAACTGCGTCAATCATTCACTGCACAGTTTGTTCGGTCCGTTAGAAAGTAACTTAATCAATAAAGAAGTTTATCACCAATATCAAATGACTTCAACTTCGATAGTAACAATGTATATGGCGCGGTGTCAAAATCCAAAGTCATATAAAAAATTATGACAGCTAACGCATTTTCAATAAAGTTGATGTCACACTAGATATATTACACTTTGTGAGTAATGCGGAATCATTTGATAAATATACCGTGCTGCTTCTTAAAAAACAGGATTGAAGTATTACATTCCTAATTTTCTCACGATTTTCCAAGTAAAGTCGACAAAAAGTTGTTTGATATATGGGTCTGTAATTTGTGCCAAAGTGTTTCAAACTAGATTTGTACCTCGGTAAAATAACTGAGTTTATTAATTCTATGGGAAAGGTGCCTAAGTTCAAAGATGCGTTAACTAATTTTAGCTAACAAGTTGACAGACTTTGCCGCTTATGTCGCATTTGGCTGGAGGTATATCTGCTATGTCGGTCATAAGACTTACTGCTTTTTGCCGGCAGACTTTATATATGTTACTCTGGTGTCAGTTAAAAGACGTTGGCTGATTGTACAAACATAGTTCGCGTTGTTGTACACACAGTTGAACTAAAAAAGAAATTTGCTGATGACATCAAGGAAATTAAGCATTGAAAACAGCAAAACAGCAAAAGGCTCCGTTACCACTGAGCAATTATCACCATGTTGATCTTGTTTATTGATGTAGCTTATCTTATCTGAATTTCCCGAACCCCTAGCGTTTAATAATTTAGATAATGCTTTCTGTTTTTTACTGGATTTGAGGGATGTAGATTCATTAGAAATCAGTTTGTGGTTCATAATTTTTACTAGTGTGTCAGATAATTCATACGCATGCAAAAGGGAAGAGATGTCATGCTTATTACGAGCATATGATGTCAAAAAAGCAATGCGTTCTTGTAACTTATGAGCTTCACTTAGTTTGGGGCGTCTAGCATGTCTGGTAGTTGATTTTTATAGTAATTCAACAAGTTTATTATGAAAGATTTCGGAGGTTACATTAAAATTGTCAGAAAGAAAAACTTCAGTCCAATCTTCGTTTTTAATGAGGTTTTCAAAGATTTTCCCATCTATGTGAATAATTATGTGGCTTTTTAACAGTAGTCATTATGCTATTGCAACTTAATTTGAAAGATATAATGTTATGATCTCCATTAAAAAATGACAGAGATACGTTCAAGTTTAAAGGTGTGATATTCAGATTAAAGACAAGGTCGAGGATATTTTTATTGCGCGTTGGTTTATCAACAAACTGTGTAAAACCTAATAGTTTGGTGGTATTGGAAAAAGAATTAGGTTATATGTCGGTGCTTTCTACCCGGTTAAGTGAATGCATGTTGAAATCTCCTGCAATTAATTTATAGCGGGAAAAGTAGACAGAGGCTTCTATGAAGCAATCGGTCAAGCGTTGAAGCGATGAAGAAGTAGTAGCCGGTGAGTAGTTGATGCATCCAATTAAGAGATAAAAGGCTGGTAGTGCCAGCCAGATAGAATCCTCGATATGATCAAAGACGGATGAAATGATGATGTTAGCCTGGAGGTTAGAATGAACATAAACAAGCATCCTCCTCCATGTTTTGAAACGCGGTCTTTTCTAAAAATGTGATATTCTGGAATCAGAAGTTCACAATCTGATTGTTCCTTTTTGCCCAAGATTCAGTTATTAGAATAATATCAGCGGGGTTAGAGAGAAGATATGAACGTAAAGGTAATATCTTGTTAGTTATGGATCGTGCATGGATAAGAATCAGAGAATGGTTTATTAATTGATTAATTGATTATTATGTGGAGTATGTTAGTTTAGGTTAAAAGCCTTTGTGGAGGGATTTAAAAATTTCTCATATTTGAATAAGGGAACATAGTAGAGTGAGTGTAAAATGAGTTTAAATATGGAACATTTGTGTCAGAGGACCAGGTAATATGGTTAAAAATGTTGTGATGGGTTGTAATAATTCAGGAATGGGCTTGGGTATTGTGGACTCGGTCAATGGAATTGCCATGCCAAGTTCCAATCTAATGGATAAGGCATTATACGTCGATTAAGTTTCGGAGTATTTCTATCGTCAAAAGTTGAAGAATTTCTAAAAGGAGGTGGTACAGGCAATAAGGAACTAGTTTTTCGAAACTTGGGCAAAATGGTTTTTTCCTTAATTGAGGAGATGTAATAATTTTAGATGGAATAATAGGTTGTGTTGAATTATTCACAGGAGAAGGTTAGGTTGGATGTGCATTCAACTCCTGTGGCACCACATCCGATTCCTTCGTTTCTTTTCCATTGTTGGAAGATTCGGTGGAATATTAAGTAGTAACAGTACGCTTATGGAACCTAAATCTCCGTTGCATTGGTGTGAGATCAGGTTTAAAAATACATTTTCAAATTTAGGAATCGATTTCTAAACATCCTCATGGGCTAAAATGTGCGATGCTAGGCATTTGTCACTGAATTCTAATAGGATTAGGCAAGACTTCGAAGGCCTAAATTTCCTTAAGCGTTTTAGCGAAGCGCAGTCTAATGGAAAGCCATAAGATGAGCAGATAGCAGTTTTAAATCTTGTAAAGGATATCTGTCGTCTATTATAAACAGTATAACATTTTAGATTTCAAGTATCTTTGACAAATTTCAGTAACAAGTGATAGTCAATGGTTGTTGAGTCTTGGAAAACTGTGTGACAAGAGAGTTGTTCTTTCGAATTTCATTTAATTCGAATTCTAACTTTCGAAACTTATTCAAAATAACGGAAGTGTTCTGATCTAAGTATACGTAGCATTTGATGGTCTTAGGTATTTTGCGTAAATTAATTCGCTACGAGATGGGTGTTTTAGTGCACATATTTTAAATTGTATAAATGGGAAAATAGTCAAAAGAGTGCGGAATATGAAATAAACGTTTTCGTTATTATGAAATATTTGACAATCATGTACTGTAACGACTAAAGTCGCTGTTTAACGCGCAGACCACCCGTTTCTTAGTTCGACAATTCAAAACAATGATTCGAGGTTACTACGGTTCTATTAACAAGATTAATAGACAATAACAATGGACAAACCTCAACTGTACCGGGTTGTACAAATTACGTGGGCCAAAAATGCTTAAATGTTCCAAATGACAACAATAAATTCAGCCAATGCTGAGAAAATAGACTGCCAAATTATAAATGCAAGGGGATAAAATTACCGTCAAAAATGTCTATCAATTACTAGACACCCAAATTGGTGCCAAAATCCAAGTGCCCAAAATTGTAACCAAATTCAACAACAATGTACGACAATTGCATAAGTAATGAATTACAACAAAAAGTACACCAAATATGTGAACAGAGTTCCAATAAGACAATTGCAAAAGGCAAGGTTTAACATCTTAATTATAAAGAAATAATAAACAAAACCAAATTCAAGTCACAAAAATCAGTATTTTATAAAAGTCGGAAGTAGAAAGGAAAAAGAAGAATTTCAAAGCTATACGACACTTAACATGTCTCTTACACGTACCGTTTTCAAACCAAGCGCGACCTTGAATCTATCTATATATTGTTTTAGCAGTCAAAGAATTATGATTTTTAACATTTGAATCTATCTTTCTTTGATAGTTCGATGATCGTGGCTTGAATAGTTCACGTATCAATTTCAAATAATCCCCACTTATCAGGGCTCTACGTTTTCCTCTGGTCTGAGCGTATTATTTTAGTTGATTATGTAGCTGCTTGATAGTTTATTGGAAAGAGGAAGATTGAAGATATCGTGCGTTTCTATAGCAACTAAATGCAGCACTTTTTTCGGATATCAGGACATTTGTTAATTTTGTATGATTGGCATATTTGAGGCCTACCAAACTTTGTCTCTAATTTTGTAATAAAATAATGAATAAACCGTAGTGGACTGAAGTAAAATGAGTCTGCACTACACACAATACAGCAAAAATGGAATGAGCTCACTAAAAGACTAAAAGTAGCAAATTTCCAAAGAAAGATCCGTGAAGTACAACGATACCGAGGTTATCCACACAGAAACTCTAAATGATGGAATCCAAGGTACAGAATGCGCTAAAATGTTGGAGAATCCGTTATTCACAATTCCGGCATGGAGTAACGCAAACAGAGTTCGCAACCAGAGAAGAGGACAAAGTCCGATTTCGAAAATAATATTAACCGCCAAAAAGTATAATGTAAAGCGTTAATACGAATGAAGTGTACATGGCCAAAAAGGAATAACCATACAAGGCCAAACGTTTTGTGTACAAAATACTAATTTACAAAGTGAAAGTAGTTCACTACAAAACCACTGTTAAATCACTACTCCTCCCTCTGCATAAATCGTGAAATTAGATTTAATTTAAATCGATTGCAGGTTCGCTTTAAATATGGAGTGTAAGGATAGTTAGGAGAGGAAGTGGCGCCTGGTACCTAAAATGGCAATATATCGTGATCACCATTAAGGAACGAAAAAATTATATATTCGAAATCTCGGATAGATTCTCTGTGAAACTCAAGACTACAATATGGCCATTTGCAGTGGGTTTATCAATAATTATCAATATACAATTAAATCTAGCGTTATGATGAACGGTGAATAGCAACTTGACGTATTACAGGTAGATAGCATTTCATTGAATGATTACGAAGAACCAGTATGTGATCTATTATTGAACAAATCAGAATACCAGCATCGGGAAATTATTCAATACAAGTTCTTGAGAAAACTACTGTTTAATTAATAAAGCATATTGACCGTTGAAAAAGATTCTGTTCCGTGGAATGTACGAAACTTTTGGTTCTAGTCATTTGAGAAAAATCAGTTTATTAAGATTATGAACATTTTTTTCTAAGTCAACCTAGCGAATCGAATTCATCAGGTTGAGATCTTCATGTAGCTAATTTTGTCCGTGTTGGTGAATAAAACCTATACTGGAAAGTAAATACTGGGAAACCAAATAAATGTTCTTATGAGGTCTGTAATAACTTAATCTAATATCAATTGTAAAATGTCTATATTGAGAAAATAATGCATTTTTGTGTAGAAAGTAATAAAGAATGATGAGAGGAAGCTCAAATCTGTTGGTAATTTACTAGCCCAAGTGTCTTTGATTCACAAACTACCCTTCTATTTGATTATTTTGGCAGATAAAAAACGACAACTTTCTTCTAGAAAATGTAAATAAAACAATTGTCTAACTAATTGGAGGAAAGCATTAAGATGATGCGTAAATTACATCATTGCTCGAAAGATTTCAAAGTTACCCTAATGTATTTGCTCCATTATATATATATATATATATATATATATATATATATAATATATATATATATATATAGATATGTATATAATTCATATGAGAATTTGTTATACGTGTTTGATTTTATAAGCGTTGAAACTCTGTCGATAAAATATATATTATATTTATGCAAGAGAAGAATACGCTGTGTCAACAACAGAGTTACGAAATCCTTTTGTGGTCCACTCGGATTATTGCTAACAATGAATTTGACCCGTGTTATTTCTTCAGCGGGATAATTGCTCGTCGTAGATGGAACAAGCAGTGAATTACCGAAAAGGGAAGAAATATTCTGGGTCAGTAATCTGAAACAATTAACTAGTGGTTCGGCATCAGGCAAGTTATCAGACGTTCACGCTGTAGGAAGCGCAAGTGTGTGTTCAGTTGATTTAAACAAAACGACACACGGCATCATGATGGAAAACGTTTATGGAAATAAACTTACTTTTGGAATTATTAAGGAATTATATCAATTGGGAATAATTCCTACATAACTCCCCCCCTAGAGCGGTGGCTGTTCAGCCATGCTCGACATCCATCTACGGTGTGTACCGACGGGGTCTTGCCACGGTACGGCCAGTGTGTGTGCGCGGGGTGTCCGTGTCGTCGGTTGTCACTGCTGTCCGTGAATGCAGCGGGGTTTCCATCATGGGTTGTGTTGCTGGCGTGGACGGGGGTGAAATGCTCAAGTCCTCGCGCATCGGCTGCGTATCTGGAGTCGACAAAAAGGAAGACGAGGGAAAAGAAACAAAAGGGACTGGCTGTGAAGGGATAGTCACAGTCGTAGGGGGTCCTCGGTCTGTATTCGATTCCATGTACGCGGGCTTCAATCGGTCGATGCTGACTGAATCCGGGTGGCCGTTGCGTTCAATGACGAAGTACTTGGCACTGCGGGAGATGACTTTGAATGGGCCGTCGTATGGTGCTTCAAGGGGCCGTTTTACACGGTCTACGCGCGTGAATACGTACGGACACGACAGAAGATAATTGTCGACGTGACTTGTACGAGAAGTTACACGGGTAGGCGGAGCACGTATTTCTCGCATGAAGGCTCGGAGCCGGGAGACATACGGAGCTGTTTCAATCGCAGTCAGGGGTGTGGAGTCCGTCAGCAGTTCGGCGGGGAGTCGCAGAGTTGTTCCGTAAACCATATCGGCTGATGTGCAGCCGATGTCCTCTTTTGCGGTATTGCAGATGCCGAGCAGAACCAGTGGCAGTTTGTCAACCCAGGATGCGCTGGATTCGGTGGCGACGAGCGCAGCCTTCAATTGACGATGGAATCGTTCAACGAGGCCGTTCGCGGCTGGATGGTAAGCCGTCGTCCGAAAATGTTCGCATCCTAGTAGACGATTCAGTTCTGCGAAGAGGTGGGACGTGAACTGGGCTCCGCGGTCTGTTGTGATATGGGATGGGACACCGTAATTCGCGATCCAACCAGAGACGAAGGTGCGAGCTACGGTTTCCGCAGATGTATCCACTAGTGGGCACGCTTGGGGCCAGCGTGTGAATCTATCGATGCACGTCAAAAGATGAGTGCACCCACTGGATGAGGGTAATGGTCCAACAAGATCAATATGTACATAGCGAAAGCGTCCATCCGAAAGTTGGAATTTTCCAGGGATAGAGCGGGTATGGCGATGTACCTTACTACGTTGGCAGGCAAGACACTGTTGTGCCCAACAACGAATGTCGTTCCGCATGCCATGCCAAACATAGCGGTCTGTGATGAGTTTCGTGGTTGCGCGTTTGCTCGGGTGGGATATTCCGTGCAGGTGCTCGAAAACCCGTCGTCTGTAATCCTTTGGTACAAAGGGACGTGGATTGCCTGTCGATGTATCACAATGGATACGTATTCGACTGCCTGGCACTGGTAAGAGAGCAAACTGCAGGGAAGCTTCGGAAGTGATTTTTGAAAATTCCGGGTCGTCCTCTTGCAGGGCGGCGATTTCCTCTAAATCAATCTTCGCGATCTGGGAAATAGATGCGCGTGATAGAGCATCTGCCTCGACGTTGCTGGGTCCTTCGATGTACCTTACGTCAGTGGTGAACTGCGCGAGGTAGTCCAAGTGGCGAGTTTCCCGAGGCGAGTAGCGGTCGGCGGCAGCGCTGAAGGCGTGGATCAAGGGCTTGTGGTCCGTGTAGATGGTGAATTGACGTCCTTCTAGGATGTGTCGAAAGTGCTTTACTGCGAGGTACATCGCAAGTAGTTCTCGGCTGAAGGTAGAATACCTGGTTTGAGCCGGTTGCAGCTTTCGTGAAAAGAAGGAGAGTGGTGCGCACTCGTCGTCAATGACTTGTCGTAGAACGGCACCGACAGCCACTTGAGAAGCGTCTGTTTTGAGCACAAGCTTCACTCTGCTGTCCGTGGAGAGATGAGCCAGCGAAGTGAGCGTGCTGAGGGATGCTTTGACTGATTGTAACGCGGCGATAGCTTCCGTTGTCATGTTGAACTTCTTTGGATTTTCCCGCAAAAGATCAGTTAACGGTCTGCATTTGTTCGCGCAATTTGGTATAAATCTGCCGTAGAAGTTATTGAATCCAAGGAATCGACGTAGCTGGCGAAGAGACGTTGGAGTTGGGTAGTCTTCGATCGCTGAGATTTTCTGCGAAATGGCAGTGATTCCACGAGAATCGATTGTGTGTCCAAGGATTTTTAGGGCTGGTCAGCCGAATTGTTATTTGGCGGGGTTGATTACGACGTTGTATTCCTGAAGACGCTGAAAACCAGTCGAAGGTGATCCATATGCTGCTCGTGGCTTTCACTAGCGACAAGAATATCATCGATGTAGGTGAAGGTGAATGGCAGACCTCGCATGACTTGATCGATGAAGCGCTGGAAAGTTTGAGCGGCGTTTCTGAGTCCAAACGGCATGCGAAGGAACTCGTAGAGACCGAAAGGTGTAGTGACAGCAGTCTATGGAACGTCGGCGTCTACTACTGGGATTTGATGATAGGCGCGAACAAGATCGATTTTGGAAAAAATCTTCTTGCCGCAGGCGCTCAGGGAGAAATCCTGGATGTGAGGTATGGGAAACCTGTCAGGCACTGTGAGCTTGTTGAGGCTTCTGTAGTCACCACATGGTCTCCAGTCGCCTGATTTTTTTAAAACCATATGTAGAGGCGATGACCATGGGCTATTAGAGGGTCGAATTATCCCGAGTTGTAGCAGTTGCTTGAATTCTGCATTGGCAGCGGTGAGCTTGCCAGAGGACAATCGTCGCGGTCTTGCATTCGTCGGCGGGCTGGTCGTAAGGATATGGTGTGCAATCCCGTGTTGGATGTCTGGCGTGCAGCGCGATGGCTGGCTGAAAGCCGGGTAGTCTTGAATCAGCATTGCAAACTTGTCGTCTGGTAGAGCGAGTTTCAGTCCGATCAAATTGATCGATGTCTCTTATCCTGTGACGTGTACTGCGGATTTGTTGTCCAACATTTGTTTGCGCTGAACGTCGACCACTAGCCCGAACTCTGTTAAAAGGTCGGTTCCGATGATCGGCTGACGGACGTTGGCGACGATGAATGTCCATGGAAGATTTCTGCCCAAACCAAGGTTTGGCAGAAGGAGCCGCTTGCCATACGTTTCGATGCGTGTGCCGTTAGCCGCTTGTAGATTGACGCCAGTTAAGTCCATGCGGGTGCTTGCACTATGAGGTGGAATGACACTCACCTCCGCTCCTGTGTCAATTAGGAAACGTAGACCTGTTGGGGGATCATCAATATAGAATAGGCGACTTACGGTGTGGCCAGCTGCAGCCGTCGCGATTACTGGCTGGCCTGCTCTTTTCCCGCTTTAGGTTGACTGGCGTTGGGGAAGGAACAGGGATGCACACAGTGCCTGGCGTTAGCACCAAACTGTTTATGGTACTTGCAGAAGCCTGTGTTGGCAGCCTGGCGCGAAGCGTTTGCGCGGTTGTTTTAGGGACGATGTTTTCACTGTTGAGGTTTACGCTGTTAAAACGTCGTCTGTATTATTAGTGTAAGACGTTCGATTGCGTCCTCGATTCGAGCGAAACGTTGGTCCGTTGGGGCTTGTGGCGTGTCTCCCGTCACCACATGTACTCGGGCATTGCTTGTTTGACACTCGTGTACCTTGTTGGCGGCGAGAGCCAATTTCTCCAATGATGCTTCGCTTCCTTGTATGGATACGAAAGACCTCGTGTGAGCAGGCAGGCACTCGATCCATAAGTGCATTAGCACAGCGTCACTGACATTGTTGCTGCCTGCGAGCGTGCGCATATGCCGCAACAGTTGCGAATGTTTTCGATCTCCCAACTCCATTATCTGGAGAAGTTGTTGCATGCTAGCTGCGTTGGACGTGCCGAAGCTTTGTAGAATGGCAGCCTTCAGTTTTTCGTGGGGATAATCTAATGGTTTCGAATCCAAGACGTCGATCACTTCGGATGCAACCTCCGTAGGAAGGTTGGCGGTGACCTTAGCGAACTTCATGTCTTGTGATTTGATACGATAGCTCTCGAACTGAGCTTTGGCCAAAAAAACCACACTCTCGGGTTTGACATCCCGAAAGGGGCAATCTGACATTAGAGTTAATGGCGGCTTCGTCGCCGGACGACATAATGAATAGAAAATGAAGGGAAAAAATTTATAAACGGGCTCACCAGTTTGTAGCGGATAAGCCAAGCGTCACGTTAATGAGAATTGTTATAAGTGTTGTGAATTATTATAGGTGTATGAAATTATGTATAAATATATATAATTATATTTATGAAAGAGAAGAATACACTATGTCAATAACAGACTTACGAAATTCTTGTGTGGTCCACTCGGATTATTGCTAACAATGTATTTGACCCGTGTTATTTCTTCAGCGAGATAATTTCTCGTCGTAGTTGGAACAAGCAGTGAATTACCGAAAAGGGAAGAAATATTCTGGGTCAGTAATCTGAAACAATTAGTTAGTGGTTCGGCACCAGGCAAGTTATCAGACGTTCAAGCTGTATGAAGCGCAAGTGTGTGTTCAGTTGATTTAAACAAAATGACACACGGCATTATGATGGAAAACGTTTATGGAAATAAACTTACTTTTGGAATTATTAAGGAATTATATCAATTGGGAATATATATATATATATATACTACGAAATAATTGCGAAATAAGTGTGTCTCTCTCATTAGAAAAGACAGAAAAGATAACCTTGTATCAGATACAGCTATGCTTTAAAGACGTTGGTTATAATACAAAGCAACTCCACCAGCTGATCTTGAACGGTCTCGTCGAAGTAGGATCGTGTTTAAAAGTGCTAGCTTGAATTGTTTACCTTATCGTAAAACCATGTTTCGGTAACAGCAATAATGTCAGCAGAAAACTGAGGGTTAAAATGGGATAATTCGGTTATTTTTTTCCGCAAGCACTGTGCATTTGTGAATAGGCATTTAACAGTGGTTTTCGTGTGAAGCAAGCCCATGCGGATGATGTTTGTATGTCAGACCCCCAGTGAGCCGGACCGTTGCAGTTTTTTGGAACAAATTTGGAGTTTAGTCTGTGTGTGTCTTCGCACGGCGTTACAGCCGCTTGTATTTCAGAGAAAACCTTCGGTATGCTGAGCATGAGGTCATTGGGGATATTTTTCCTGTGTATTTTCCAATTTTGTTTGACAAAGACTGTCATAGCAGAAGTTAGGAAAGTGAGTTTCAGAGGGGGTGGTCCATCGCCTTTGTAGTTTGATGACCTCGGTATCATGAAGGTATTCGCGGCAACACTTCCGCGTGCTCCAATCGCTTCTGCAACGTATAACCACTGTTTATAGTCGTGTTGTTGTTGTTTCGCGGCCTCTGGAAAGCCTAGAAATGTCAGACTGCGCTCATTGATTTTCTTACGGACGTCTCCGCCTCCTTTTCGTTCCCACCAGGGTATATCGGCGTAGATTCCAGTATTGCACGTAGGTATTTCACTTAACAATAAGAATTCAAAAGAACAATCTCCGTATTCCTTTCACTGTTTAGCGTTACTTATAGTAGCCGCGCTTCGCCGAAGTGTGGGGAGCATTGGTGGCGATCCAAACGTGTAAGAGCTGAAGGTTTTATCGTTTTCAACCCCATCAACGTAAAACGTTTGGACCATTGATCTAGGTCGTATCGTTGTCTATTCGTCAGAAGTGTCTCGCTAGACTCCTGCATGTTGGTACAGATTACAGAAAGATTTTTTCGATCTTTGGGGCGGCAACTTTAGGAGTTAAAACCGATTGTTTGAGTGGAACCTCCCGATGAGCAGGCATCTAGGTCTTCCTAACCATTTTTTGCCAGAGGAGTTCGCGTCAGAAAAGTGTTTTGAATTATGTCGGCGCTTGTGTACAGGTTGATCATCACCTTTTTTGGTTTGCTGCCTTTCTATAACCGGGGAAGAGACATGATGTTCACAATCTGCTCTAGATCCGAGTTTTCCAATCAGTAGCTCGTTTAGCAGACCTTTAATTCTTTTTATACTACTTGTAAATGTGAATTTCACATTTAAGTTTGGTAAATTTTGGCTTGCCTGGATTCCAATTTTTTTGTGCTTCTATCGAATTGTACACATTTATTTTTTGTTGCTAACATTTACTTTCCTGAAAGATTCCTTACTTCGTACTTCCTCTTCTTATTTTGTTTCAATCTTTCCCGCCATTTTTACTGGTTCGCAATTTACTTGATTGGACTTGTGCCATATTTTCCGCCCGTAGACGCTCTTAATTGTTATTGAAATTATTCCCGGATCTTCGGTGTTGAGGTATTTTGTATATTATTGTATATTTGTTTTAGTACCGCATTTTTGTAGAGCAATTGTTTGCAAATATATTGGTTTTGCGTTGATTGGACAGTTCTGCGTGTATCTCTAACCGGGTTTGAAAGCAATTCCGAGCCATTTGGATATCGTCCCTGAAAGTATTCTATTGTACTTTACACTACTCTCTAAACATAAAATTTCCGTATTCGCGTCGGTCTGTGAGCTAACAGTTGTCTTCGTACAATTTCTCGATTGAGATCTGCATATCGGACAGATGTAGCAAACTCCTGGAATTTCGTCTTCATTGATAACCGTAAGGGCATCGACGGTCAAAGTAGCATCGCACCTCATATAAACCTTCTCACGACAAACAAAACAATTAACATGTCGGGCTTTGCGGCTCACCGCCTTCCGGCAAAGTTTGCACACGTGACCGCTGTCAATGGGCTTCGTTTGTGAGGTCATGGCACCAGAGCGAAAAATTATACACCTTCCGCTACATGGTGCTGTACATTATTAAGACAGACTGTTCAAAATCTTTGCATAAAATCACAGAAGATATCTGACTAAAGAAAATGTTTTCAGCAGTTTAGTCGCTACTTTGCAGCATAACATCGGCCTGAACAACCGGATACCGACAATCATTCCCTTTAAAAAAATTATTGTTTTTCGAGATAGCGTTTGAGGCGTGCTAAAATATCAAGCGCTTAACTCAAGTGAACATTTAGCCGATCACACGGTAGTAGAACGTTAGAAGTAATTAAAAATTGAATATAATAAAAAAATAATGATCATCATAAACGAAATACGAAAGCCAGATTACAAGAGAAACATAGTTAGAAGATAAACAGCTATCGGATTAATTTTGCATGAGTCATCGTCAACGTTAAAATAACCATCTTCAGTGGTGACAGGTTGCTCACGCGGGATTTCTGAGTACATACGAACATCCGAAGGTGTAGTTAGTCGAGTTAGTGACCAAGCAATTAAGACGGTTAATGTCTAATCCACAAGCAGAAAGTGTATATTTTGGAAGCGGCTAGAATTTTATCGAAGTCAACAGATAGCAACGAAGTTAATAAAGCGGTAATGTACGCGTTATTACATATAATTATGTTCGTTCAACTCTTCTTCTTCTTCTGAATCGAAAGCAGAAGGTATAAAATCCCGTTTAAGCTTCATCACAGTAATAGACATGGGTGACTTCTGCTGACAAGGCAAAACCTGAGAGTTAAGGAACACCACTATATCACTCCGGGGATCAAGTCCATCCGTCTCAACAAATGCTGATCCAACGAGCTTTTGAATAGCTGTTCAGATGGTAGAGACAGGAGCCCTTTCGGTAGAGAGTTCCAAGTGTTCACCACCCGCGTAGATAGCGTGCTCGCATTACTCAGCTTCAGCCTTCTCGGCTTCTGCAACTTAAATCATGTCCACGAGTCCTCGACTCACCTACTAATCGGAAGTACTGGAGGAGGACCAAGAAGAATTCGGCGTGTCACGAGCAGGTCATGTCTTTCTCTTCGAAGCTCTAGGGGGTAGAGTTTCAGCAAGCACCTCCTATCCTCGTACGCGAGTTGGCGCATTCCACAAACCATCTTAGTGCCCCTCCTTTGTACCCTCTCCAAGGAATCGCATTCGCCTTTGGACTGAGGAAATGCAACAGGAAGCCCATATTTCAACAGTGGACGAATGTACACAGAGAAAAGTGTCTGGAACATTTGCGATGTAATGGACGCAAAGGAACGCCGAATGGCCCAGAGCATCCTGGTAGCGCTGCCTATTCTCCGACAAGTGTCAGCCTTCGACTTCAAGGAATCCATAACCAGAATCCCTAAGTCTTTTTCGACCGTCACCGCTCTAATAGGCTTACCTATAATAAAGTAATCACCACCAGTGTCATCGGAGTTTATGCGCATGACCACTGTTTTGTCCTCATTGATAGGCAGTGACCAGCGATGTGTCCAACTGACTAAGTCATCAACTGCTTGTTGCAGTTGCTTGTGGCCATCGCAGGAACTGACAGAGGCCCACAGTTTCAGATTATCCGCGAATAAAAGACAATCGATCGCTACCGCGTCCGGAATATCATTCACGAAAACTTTGAATAGCAAAGGGCCAAGGACAGATCCCTGCGGCACTCCGGAGCCGGCTATCATCTCTGAAGACAAAACTCCATTCACCTCGACACGGTTTGACCGCCCTGAGATGAATGCCTCGATCCATTTAAGTAGACAACCCTGAATACCCAAACCCTTACAGCTTGACGAGCAATCGGCGGCGGGGCACGCGGTCAAACGTCTTACTAAAGTCGATAAAAATGACATCGACCTCTTGACCAAAGCACACCAACTTTCTCGCGCCAGGAGCAGATTACTTACGCATGAGCGATTTTTGGTGAATTCATGTTGTTGTGGACACCAACGCCCACACTCCAAAAGAAAGTGCTCTAATTTCCTTCTGATCAGCTTCTCTAAAATTTTACCGATCACAGAATTCAATGTGGATTAACAATACTCAATTGTAGTTATAGTGTGCTGGATTGTAGAAATGCGAACTCACACGTCACGTGTAATTTTTTCTCTAGAAGCATATAGGTGAGTCGTAGAAGATAGGCAGTTAATAACACAACTTCCAACTTTTGTCGACACGCACGAAGTTATAAAGTATTGAATTTTCGGTTTATCCCAAATCAATACATGAATTCCGATAAGTTTCAACATCGAAAATGAGATTAAGAATACTAAAGTAGAGTGAATGACATTTTTCTTGATATTTTTAAAACGGATTCTATAATGACATATTTATCATGTAATATTCGCTTGCTAACGGAAATGAAGTGAACTGGAATTCAGGCGCGATTTCAAATTACTTACTGCGCTGCGATGTCCGATTCCGATTCTGATGTTGAGAGCAATGTATTGGATGATGTTGCTGTCACCAAGTACAAAATAGCCGCAGAAATAACGAACAGTAATTTTTATTCATAATATTTCAGAAATTTTATCCGAGTTGATAAAGCTTTGTGTACCTGGTTCGAAAATAATCGAAATTTGTCAACTTGGTGATAAGCGAATATTAGAAGAATGCTCGAAGTACTTCAAGAAAGAAAAATCCATTAAAAAAGGTACGTTCAATAATGCTTTCAATGTAGGCTTGTCTTTTCCAACGGCTCTTTCCGTCAACAACATCATTTGCCATTATTCTCCTATCGAAAGTGAAGACAATCAAATTACGGAACTTAAAGAAGATGATTTGGTAAAAATGTAGGTCAATCTTCTGGTTAATTTGCAGTGATCTTGGAGCTCACGTTGATGGATATGCTGCTGTAGTTGGGCATACGCTCGTTGTTGGAGCATCACAAGTAACCATTAAATTCCAATTTAATTTCAGGAACGAAAAGTCACCGGTCGGAAAGCTGATGTAATTCAAGCAGCCTTGGCTTGTAGTGAAGCAGCCATGAGGCTTTTGCGCCCAAATATTGAGGTTTGTTCATTTTTTTCACATTAATTGAGTAGAATGTTAAATTTTCCGAAACTATAGCGAAAGTCGCTTCCGAGTTTAACTGTCGTCCTGTTGAAGGTAAATGTGATTAACTTATCATTTTAAAGGCACACAATCTCATCAAATGACTCGGATGGTATATGATGCCGATAAGCTCATTGTATTGAACCCCACGGACGAACAAAGAAAATCAACCGATAAATGTGCATTCGAGGTGAATGATGTATGGAACGTAGATATTTCGGTATCTACCGGTACTGGAAAAGCTCGTGAACACGATGCACGGCCAACAATTTACAAAAAAGTTGATACACTTTATCAGCTGAAGCTTAAATGTTCTAGACGTATGTTATTTATTCCGTTTACTTTTTAGAACTTCACACTGAAATCTCAAATAAATTTTTATCGTATCCCTTTAATATCCGGTAATTTTTCTCATTACTAACTGTTTAGTTTGCTCGATGATCTTAAAAAAGCTCGCTTGGGTATAACGGAATGTGCTAAGCATGTTCTTCAGACATTCCCGGTTCTTTGTGAGAAAGATGGTGAGTTTCGCTTGCTTTTTATATAATTTTGCAGATGAGTTTGTGGCGCAATTCAGATTCACTGTACTAATTATGCCAAATGGTCCCATGCGCATTACTGGGATTCCAGTAGACAGCTCATCTTTTAAATCAGATTTCAAAGTTCGTGAACCAGAGCTCAAGGTACATCTGATTATTACATTCAGTTTCAGGAATTATTGCAACAACCAATAAAACTGCAAGGAAAAAAGAAAAAATCAGGTACAAGTGATGTACAAAACGTAGGTGACAAGGTGGAAAACTAAACATTTCGTTTGTACTCATTTCCACGAACCTATATACTATATCTGTTTTTGGCTATTTGGTCTTCTTGTTCTGGTATCAAGTTATCTCTTGCTTCGATAAACTGGTGTTTGAGCCCTTTGTTTTAGCCCAAATTATTTACATGCCTGCCGCTAAAGAGGTTTCGCTGAGAAACTTTTAAAAATGGTGTTATCTCGCCAACCAAGAATATACCATACAGTGTGCGTACTCGATTTTGAGGTTATTACCCCTCGTTTCAGCTGATTTTACGTGGGGTCATTTCTGATTAATCAGGCTAGTTACCAAAACAGTTCGGTATACATTCCGTAGATCCGCAAAGCACAATCTGTACGACATGTAAATTTCGCTGTAGACATTTTGGGTTAAGAGCATTAAATGATCTATATGCGGAAAAACGTTGGAGTCTTCTTGCCATTTCGTCATATCTGTTTTGGTTTGGAAAACCCGACTTTTGACTTAAACTAGCTGCGGTTAGTGCTATCCGTCTCCCAGGTTGGGGTCCAAAAAAATTAAATTCGCAGTGGCTTCTTGCCATTCGTGATATGGCTCAAAATCGTGTTCGGTGGCGGTATGTTGCAGACATCGGAAAGTGTTTGATTAATCTTGTCTGTTGTCAAGTTAAACGGCGGACAAGCTTGTTATGATGCGTGACAGTGAAAGCTGTCATGCTGATATCGCCTTGATATCTTGCCATCTGTTCATGCACGGATGTGCAATCGTGCAGCATTTCTGTGCTGTGCGGCTAACATCGTGCTAAATTGATTGGCCAACGGTAGTGCATGCGAGTACACGCTGGAGTCTCACTACCATTTCTATTTCTGTTTCCGCCCTCATATCTGTCTAGGCCTGGGCAACCTGACAGTATCTTAGCCCACGTGCAGTCTCTGACCGTGCGGCACTTTGCCTGGATCAAGCTTGTGCTTTCATACATACTATTCATAAAAGGCGAAGTCCTGATCAATACATTATATGATCTTTATGAGGCGCGGCTCAAATCACTTCTTCAGAGTTGGGGATAAACGATAATACTGACATCCATCTTTATAGACTTCTAAAAAGCATTTGATTCAGTATATCTAAATGTCTGGTTTAACATATTGCTGTGGAAATGTGATCTGCAAAAGTATGTTACCATGATGTGTTCACTTCATGCTCACATCGGGATGTGTTGGGGTTTATAACGAAATTCCCAACTACAACTCTCGTTAGAAAAGAATGGCCGAGATCTCCTTTTCTGTTTAAATGTTGTAATAAATGCGTAGTGGAATTTTACAGCGAAGGTACCCGAACTGTCGGATTTTAATTTATGCCATGTTACAAGATTCTTGATTTGGACTATGTTGATAATATAGTTCTATTTTCCGCACGTAGACAGATGCGGTAGCATTACTAATCAAACTAGCTAGTATTATGTCATCATTCGGAATAGATTTTGCTCCGTCCAAGCGCAGTGTTATGTTGCATGGCAACACGTTTTACACTTGATGGTCAGACGCTTCATATTGTAGATCGTTATACGCATCTCGGTAGTTGTATCAATAATTCTGCATCATTAGATCAGCTTTCCGTGCGCATTTGCAAGGTGAGCGTAGTATCGCGCAACCTAGGTCACCTATGGTGTCAGAAAATGCTCACTATTTCTCAAGGGTGGAGCCTACATTGACAGTTTTGTATTACTGTATAGATGTGAAACTTGGACTTTACACAAAGAGCATTTCTGGCATCCAAGTATTTGACAAGATTCGGTTCTCCGTCATCTCTTCCAACTATTTTCCGGCCGCCCTATCCGCAAAATGTTAGGATTTAGATTTTACTATCGCATCCACTCGGTAGTAATGTTCTTATAGAGAAGTATATAATCCCTCGCGGGATACGCTGATTGAGTCGCGTTTTACGGATACTGGACCGCCGGCCAAATTAATGGATTCTGCGACGTCGTATCCCGATTGGCGTAGAACTCGTGGGGACCAAACCATTACATGGAATAGGCAGCTAAAGACTCCATCTAGTACACTTTCTAAAGTCTGCCATAGACGTCCTAGATTTGAGTCCCGCGATCCAATATCTAAGTGGCCGGGTTTCGTTATAAGACTGTCCTTTGACAGTCTTTGCCAGTAGATATCATCTTGTAGCGTTTGCTTAGTCCTATTTATTTGTTGGAGTGGAAAAGAGTCACATGCTTGTCCAGGGAAGTGGCATCAGTCAGCGGAATGCACGCGAACTAAGATACTGCCAGGTTTCCCAGGCCTAGATAGATACATAAAATTAAACTTAAAATGGCACTGGGACTCCAGCGTGTTTACATATGCAGCTCAGAAATAATAGCAAATCAATGTAAAATGATGTTATTTGCGCAGTTCAAGAGTACTACACGATTGCACATCCCTGACGAAGAAAGCTTGATAGTATTCGTAGCAGTAGAAGCCATGAGGAAGCGGTCGTGCTGATGCCGTACTACTTGTTTGCGAAACCAGATTGATTGTTCCATTCGACGCGTAGGCATTTCATCTCAATGTATGTGCTTGCTTTATAGATTTCCAGCTGTTTAAGTCTCATCCATCTTTTGAGATTTTCCCATGGTTTTATGACAGTGAAGAATTCGATAAATGATACCCTTTTAATGCTGTCCCTGTCATTTACTAATCACAAAGCCGATATCCTTCATGTATTTCACGCTATTTGCCCAAGTCCTGCTGTTTGCACTGAAATTTCAGAAATTATTATTAAGGTACGCGTTCCTTAAAACGATGGTGGAACGGTAGCTTCAAACTTTCAGGCTACTGTTAGATAGGCTTGACACAATTAACTTGTTAGCTTAAGTGACCGCCCCATGCACATCTGAATGCGATTAAATGCAGAGGCTTGTGCATTGTAGTATACCCACGTTTTTATGTTCAATCAATATTCTATATCCATTCATTGTTTTGTTATTTGTGAAAGAAACCACTTGATGCTCCACTAATTTTTCTAGGTCGTTGAGCCTTATCAGAATGTCACCGATCGCTTACATGACTTAAAATAATATCCTTCGTATCCACTTCTTTGCAAGTACGGTTAATAAGCTGATACCTTCTGTGATGCTTACTCATGACGGGACTGACGGCTGGTAAACGTTATTGAAAGCTCCTAAATTTTACCAATCACCGATAGACAGACATCTCGACGCTTGTGTTTGCGTGCAGTTTTTGAGTGTTGTAATCGGGCAAGTGAGACAAACCAAATGCTTCATTAATCTGAAAGTCACGGAATGATGTATTACTGGGTTGTATTTGGTTGAATGAAAATGGCTTCCGTCTTTTTAGATAAATGATTCAGTCTTTCGTTTGTGATATTTTTGATGTTCATCCTCCGCATCTCCCGAAGGTATGTTTGACCGTCTAACATTTCTACATTTATCATGATCGGTAAGATTGACCGCGTTGATGTATATTTTTTTCAGATGGTGTTCGCCGAGCTTGTGTAGTTGTTGGACGCTTCGTCACCAAGCTAGATGACTTCATCAGCAGAACTTCTTTCGAAGTGACTTCTAATTGGTATTCATTGGTTTTTATAAGGTCCGTCTGGTCCATAGGTTGTAGCCACTTGAAGGTGCTGGTTACTTGATGTCGTTGAGTGCTACGCTTCGATGAATTCTCGCGCTCATCGTTTGTTTACTTTGGTTAAAATCTTCGCATTGTTCCAATCGAATTGGTGTTCGAATTGATCAACGTGCATTGAGATGAATGACCTTGGGTCGTGTCTTCGTACGTCTAACCGGTGTTCATGTTGTCTTGGGCTTAGCTTGCGGCCGGTTTGTCCGATGTAGTTCTTCTCGCAATCTCTGCACGTAATCTTGTAGACCATATTCGATTGTTCTTCTTTTGCAACTTTCTCTTTTATATTGCTGAAGTGGTTGCGTAATGTTGACGCGGGTTTGTGCGCGACTTCTATTCCAAATGGCCGAAGGACCCAAGCTGCTATTTCTGATATATTCTGCACATACAAAAGAGCGCGTCTAACTCTGTTTTCATCGTCGTTTCTTTGTTATGTGTGGTTTAACTTGTTGCGTAGTACGAAGCTTCTTGGGTATCCATTCTTCTGGAACATTGAACAGGTATTTTTCTTCTTGTCTTCTTAGTTCCGGTGTGCTGCAATGTGTTGCTGCTCTTTTGAATAGGGTTCTAACGCGTTCACAGCTGGTCGGGTGCTTTCTGTGAAAATTCAATATTTGATCCGTGTGCGTATTCTTCCTGTAGACACTGGTTTCCAAATTTCCTTCGCTTTTTCGTCTCATCTTAGCGTCAAGGAATGCCAGGCAGCCGTCAACTTCAGTTTCTCTGGTAAACTGGATTCCCCTGAATACACAGTTCAGTAGTCGATGCGATTCGTCTAGTTCAGTTCTTTTCATGATTACAAATGTGTCGTCAACATAACGGATGCATAACTTTGGCTGTAATATTGGTAAAGCGATCGTTTCCAAATGTTGCATGACTGCTTCGGCAATTAGACTGGTTATCGATGATCCTCGAATCTGCTCGTAGATTTTACCATTGAACTTGAAGTGTGTTTGAAGACACAGCTCGATCAACTCCATCAAGCTATCTCGTGTTAATCGATTTCCATTGTGTGGTCAATTCCTTTTCCGCAGAGCAACGCTGATACGATCTGCTTTGCGAGTGTTTGATCAGTTGATGTGAACAACGCCGTTACGTCGAAAGAAACCATTATTTCATCTTCATCGATCCTCACATTCTTCAATTTCTGGAGAAATAGTTCTGCATAGTTGACGGCGTGTTCCGAGCCTGTCACCAGGTATAACAGTCTTCTTCGTAATTCCTTCGATAACTTGTAATTCGGTCCTCCTGGTAAGGAAACTATTGGGCGTAATGAAATGTTCTCTGTGTATTTTGGGTAATCACTGGAATCTCGGTATAGTGGAAACTATTGGGCGTAATGAAATGTTCTCTGTGTATTTTGGGTAATCACTGGAATCTCGGTATAGTGGAGTGAACCTGATCTTACTGTCTCCACCTGACGATGGTAAACAGCCTGAAACCGGTAGTGGTGTGTAAGGGATGGGGATGTGAGCAACACATTACTTTGGTCATCCTTGAGTGCTTGACCAAGAATCACTTTGTGATTCCGTGTCTGAACATCGTGGTTCGTTGTACGAACCCTATATAACAGTTGGCACACAAGTATAACCATGTTTCGGTCTTGTTTCAATCTTTGGTTTCCTGTATATTGAGTGTATTATGTTCCAAATTCCTGGTTAGCGCCGGTACAATTCGTTGGCAGACTTGTTGTTCGTCTTCTGTCAAACTGTGAGATTTCAGTATTGACTCTAAATTAGCTACGAATTCGACGTCTTTCAAATTGAAGTTGAGGCCACGTGCGAGGATTCGTTGTTCGTTCTGTCAGGGTCTGTCGGACCAGTTTGTGACCCAAGGTTACCCGCTGGTGATATCTTGGTGTGGGGTAATAATTCGAGGTTTGTTTTCCAGATCACTCCGTTTGTTTAGCTTGGCTTTTCCGGTCGTTATCTCGATGGCGTCCAACAACAACTACAAAAGCTCGGCGAAAACCATCTGAACATCATCCTCATCCTGAGCTATGCATAATTTGTCAATAAAACATGCTGTTAATAGTTGCTAAAATATCATCTGCATTCTCGAGTCTTCACTAACTTCTGCAAGAATCAGTCAGCGACAAGTTTGGAATCTTGCAAAATGCATTCAATTGTTGTCGCGGGTTGAGCCATTGGAGGATGTAATTGCAAAGGGGGGCACCGCCCCTGCGATAAATTTTTATTAGCGTAATCGATTCGGAATTACGGCGGTCATTGACTGAGTGTAAAATGGGTTTTGAGTTCAAAATTCTGCGTGAATTTCCCTGTTTTTGGATATCGATCCCAATTGTTAAACTTCAGGTGTGTAATGTGGGAAAATCTTTAAATCTTAGAAGAGTCCATCTATACGAAAACCAACTGAGCTAGCAGAATAGCTAGTCTACTAAATATTTAGTAAACATAAAGGAATATGAATATTTCCAACTTGAATCTGGACAAGTCTTCAACTCGCATCGGCCAAGCAATTCGTTTGACAAAATTAATCAATATTCACGTGCTTTTGTCATTCACTGCTTGTTCGTGTTTCTGGCTTCGAATAACGTTCATCCAGCGAAAAGTAGACCGCCTGATGAAAGATAATTACCACAACTCGGATTGCTGTTTTGGAAACGAAGGATGAGGTTAGCTTGGGTTGTGATGATACTGAATGGGTTGATGGAAGCTATTTAGTTAGCCATCTGAAATGGTATTACAAATCACATGTGTATCTCAAAGAAGTGGATATTTTTGAATCGTTGCTGTTTGGTGAACGAGTTATTAAATTTAACTGTGTGCACCACAATACGTTGAATTGGGAAGTTTGTTGTATTTCAATTTTCGGAGGCCGGTAACCAGAATCTTTCCAAAACACTTTTACAGAATAAGTCAGCTACTAGAGACTATTGAAGTGGCATCTGGTGTCCCTCAAGGATCTGTTTTCAGTCAACTCTTTTTTCTAATATATAAATGACTCATCAATACGAAGCTGTGGTGTATGATATATTCCATAGCTGACACGCTTGACCAACAACGAGATCTGGACTTGATTTATGATCAGGCCAAACGCTAAGTAAATGTCACTCAATTTCTCGAAATGTAGCCTAATATCGCTCAACAGCAAATCTAACCACGAATATTACATCGGTCGAACTGCTATTTAATCCGTCTTCCATGAGAAACATGTATGTATCGTTATTCAGTCCAACGTTAGTAACACAATGTAGTGTCAACCACTGCTGATATAGCTGAAAGTGACTTGGATTCGTTTGATGCTAATATCATTTGCTATATGATTTTAAACTATATTCCTCCCCATATCGAGCATACCGTAAAACCATGGATCCTTGGTGGAAATTTTTTTAATAATAGTGAGACGAAAAATGTGGGCCAGTTTCGACCGTCAAAGACGCCAGGATTGATAAAAGGTGTATTGTTGGCAATCTGAATGATATTAACGACGAGCTTTCGGAGGATGTGCAGAACACCACTTTCCAACCCCACGAAATTCGGGTTCCGGAAGGATTGCTTGAGAACGATTCGGGCGAAAATGTGCAGATGGACAACGTCAATGACTGTTGAAAGATATGCGCGATTCGTCAAGGTCGGTCAATGAGTTCCAACGTGGTGACAGCTCGAATTGAACCGGTCGGCATGAAACCAGATCAAACTGACAACCGGTACCGACATGTTGAGGACAAGGTTGTGTGTTAACGTGGTTTGCCGCCAAAGATGGATGTGTGATTTTCGTTCCTGGTCAGGTGTGGAATAAACGCTTTTGACTTATTAGCTTCTCTTTTACCTTCACTTTACCACTGTCTCAAGGCTCATTGAACCTGATCTTAGTGTCTCCACTTGATGACGACAAACAACCAGAAACTGGTTGTGGTGTTTAAGGGATTGGAATGTGGGTGTTGACGCAGTTCATGTTGGATCGTGTGTTCGGAATCCTGCGTGAACCACGTAATAAACGTTCTGTCAGAAACGCTTGACTTATCACGCTCCACGTTATATCGGTCTAAGTGTTATTCAATCCATCTTCCGTGAAAAAGATTTAGGTGTGATTAGTCAATCCGACTTGAATAACGCAATACTGTTTCAGCTCGCTGCTCATAAAGCTGAGAGTAATTTTGGTTCGTTCGATGCTAATACAATTTGCAACTGATTTTAACCTGCATCCGTCTTCATATCGGTTGTCTGACAACCACGGGATCCCTGGTTGTAAGAGAAGAAAAATATGTATCAAACAAGAAGAATTTCTTGATTTAGCATGGAAAGTTCAAAATGCTTGGATTGTGATGATACTGAATGGATTGATTGAAGCGATCTAGTTAGCCATCTGAAACAAGATCGTTAAAACCGAAATTGAATAAAAATCAAGCAATAAAAGAATTGCACACAGCTTTAAAATGTCGTTTAATTTTGAAGCCACTATTATGTCAAAAAGTTGCAGCTTGGCTTCGAAATCAATTCCATAAATGTGCGTTTACGGCATGCGGGAGAAATTTTACAATTTCAACAAACGTATGTTGGCCGGTCACATGGTCGCCCGAATTCCCATGGTTGAAAATTAGATCAATGCTGCTTGAATATATAATGTTTTGTTTTATGTGCACACGCGAGAATCAAGGCAAGATAATTCCTTGCCGAGTAGAAATTTAATTGGTAATGTTGAATCTTAGTTCAACGTTGCCAATGTACATGTTCAACTTGATTGATAAAACGTATTGCATTTGTAGACAAAGTTTGGTTTTGTAACCAGTGTTAAATAGAGCTTTTATATCGATCTTATTAGGTGTGAGTGAAGAGGATCGAAGCAACAGAAGAAATGCAGTTTGACTCTTGATGCGTTGCCATTCTGATTGTGTTTCCTAACAGCTAATCAACGGTAGCTTCAAAGTCACCTTGTTTGCCATCCATCTACTTTCTCGGGGAACTTTGAACCCAAACTTGTTCTTTCCGTCTGAAATGGGCAAGTAGCCCAATTTCGGAATGTAAGTTCATAGAAAATGCGCTGCAAAATAATGCCATTATATTTGTGTTTAGCGCTACGCTACATCGCAAAATAATTGGAAAATATTTCTCATCCAAATCATCTTCAACCTTCCCGCTGCTTGCTTAATGACAAATAATTTCAAAACGTTCGTATCGTGAACAATTGCTCCATAAACTACCTACAGGGATCTACTGAATCAATAACATCCCGTGGTTTTGCTTACCTAGCCTGCTCCTTTCTTTTCAGAGCAGTGTACACACGACCACCGAACTGAGCAATAGAGCTACTAATTTTCATTATACGACATAACATGCTGTTTTGGCAAGCAATCGCAAGTGTTCACTTGTTGTATTCAGGTCACGCTGATAACGTCGTGCAGTGTTTGTTGTAGAAGCAATCCTGGTGGCGTTAATTAGGGGGTCGTAATGTTGGTGGCCATGCTAGGACTAGAAAACCTTGAGCGACCTGCGTGATGAAATACCGTTTATCGGAAACAAGGTATTTTGAGGTGAATGATCTGGTTTTCTTAACTATTTCATTGTACATGAGAGGGCCGTGTGAGGATATAATGTGTTGATCATTTGCAAAGTCACTCTGTGATTCTGTAATTTCTTGTGCAATCCATAATTAACAGCGATTCCACAGTACAACTTGGTTTTCAACTTTCTGGTCGGCAAACGTAGTGTCAAGTGCATATTAATTTTCTGATTAAAGGAACAACTCTTACATTGCGCTCAACTCTTGACCTTGGAGAGCGTGGTAGATTCTCGGAGGTTTATAATTGTCTCGTATTGATTTATGCATGTAAGCATGCAGCCATAACTTTAGGATAATTTGCCATAACTTTAGGATAATTTAGCGTTTGTTACATCGATTGTTGCTTTGGATCTCGTGCTTGATTTGCATTTTGCTGAAGGTGGTTGGTCAGTAAATGGTGAAACAACTCTCACACAGTTGTTCAAATTATAGGTTGGTTTTATCTCATGCATTAATGGAATGGTGATTTGCTTGGCATATCAAGTTGGTGACAGTCAGTGGCTAACTGTTACAGCCAAGGAA